>CAAKHD010008333.1:0-56552 GCA_901007705.1 Fistularia tabacaria
CTTGTGTGTTGTTCTTTTGTCGCCATAATTCAAAACACCACTGCGGGGTGACCCCCGGCCCCCCCCCCCCTGCTGTCCCCCCCCCCCCCCCCCCCCCGACCCACAACTACATGTGTACATGTGTTTTAAATGCTGTATGTAGAAACAGATGTGGAGTGATTTGGGCGGAAAGATTGATAGTGAAGTGTGGAAGGCAAGTATAAAGTACTCAGTGAGTCTTGTCTTTTGTTCTAACTTCATCCACTCTTTGAGTGTGTGCATTTATTATGTATTCCACTCCAGAAAATTAACTGCCTGGGCAAAAGCATGTGTTGCTGAAGCTTATTTCATATATGTACCGATCCTGCATTTTATTCTGCCTGATACATAGACACATCTTTCTTGTATGGCTGCAGCAACACACTCAATCCGTTTCTTTCTTTGCCGAGGTGGTTTACTCGTTTTTTCATTTTCCCTTCCTGCTGGCATAGATCTAAACGTGTTTGCACACAAGTGTGCATACATACTACATAACTATCTTTCTTTGACACAGCATGTCCCGTTACAGATAACACACCAATGCCATTTCTGCATCAAGCAAGAGCATTCTGTACACACTTGGATGCATGCTGGCAAATACTGTGTGGAGTCTAAATATTTAAACAGGTTTGTGTCCTTTTAGCCCCTCTCCCACATGTTCTATTACAATGGATTTTGAAATCGATCAACAGATTTTTACAGCCATTCCATTAATGAGAGCCCAAGGCTTTGGTTTCCACCTAAAATATATCAAAATATTTGACTGAATATTTAGGAAACTCGCAAAAGGATATACAAAATGATTTTTTCATGCTTTGTTTCTGTTGCTTTTGGTATATCCCCCTTGAGCAACTGGATATAAAAAAACAAACTGAGGGGAAAGACCAAATGGCTTTATTTCAGGGAAATACATATTTTTTTGCCTTTTATTATCCAATATGCCGTTTTTATTCCATCTTTTCATCTTTAAATACATGTCTAATATTTCCACTGCTGCCATTTTGCGCAGAAATCCATTTACATCTTATTGATTCAGCAACTCCTCTATCTTCTCTGAGTGAAAACCTTTTTTCCAATTGATGCCATTTTTTTATGCCTTTTTTTTAACAATCTTGTTTTGAACGCCAAACTTAAAGATTCACATAAATACAGGTCAATGGATAGTTTCGCCAACAAGCTCATACCCCCATGGGTCTGTCAAAATGTTGCTTGAATATGCAATCTAGAACGATTCTGCTTTATGTCCTTGCAGATGAAGTGAGTCTCTTGATGTGAGCCTCCTGTCATCCTGCAGCCACAAAGTTTCTGGCAGCTGACGTAAAAATAATAATTTCTATTCATCAAACCTCATGTCACATTCTCTAAGGGAGTTATGGTCTCAGTGTGTGATGCTTTGACGCTTGACTCTTGTAAGGAAATAAATCCAGACATGGCTGTTTGGATGAAAGCCCTCATGGGCTTTGTGGCTGGTTTGTTTTCTAGATGTCTCCTCAGCAGGGTAGTTATGGGGTACTAAGCTCGTAGCTTACATAGCTTGTGCACATCTTTGTCTCGAGGCTCTACCTATATGCCCATTCGTGACCAAAACAGAATCTACTTTGATCCTCTTTGTGTAAATCACTCTCTGCTTTAACTGAAAGCATACTTGACACGGACAGCAGTTGGGTTACATTTATAACCATTCTCTGTCCCATACTCATGAAAGTTCCTGGACAAACTCGAACATTCATGTCGAAATATGTTTTTAGTGTAAAACTCCTGAAAAGGCTGGCAGCTCTCTCAAGTGAAAATTTATGTGAATGGATTCTTGTGTGATGGGAGGGCTGCGTGGTTGATGAAAGCTGTCACAACATCACAAAAAGTTTAACTACGAGAGGTTACATGTGTGAATGGGGCTTTAAGGGAGATGTGATCTTGCAATTTAGCTCATTCTGATCACATCACATATGCATATGTGCCTCAGGACCTGCAGGCGGCCACAGTGAACCCTGATCCTAGTCTGAAGGAGTTTGAGGGGGCAACTCTTCGTTATGCATCACTTAAGTTAAGGTAAAATACTTGCGTTTTTATTTTCATTTGCCTTTGTGAACTCCTACATTTTGTGATTTGTTTCTCTGATTTAAGGTCTGAATCATATTCCAGTTAAATGAAATCAGACAAAGTAGGAATCTGGTTCTTTCAATCAGGAAATGTCTGTGTGCTTCATTAGTGTAATGACTGCTTACAGTCTTTGCAGATCTACATGCAGCACAGAAACCTTGTTCACAAAGTGGCAGTTTGTGAAATGTCATACGGCTGTCTCGCCACTAAACAGTGTTCTCGCTTTCATATTTTATTTACATAAGGAACCGTCCAACTGTGGAAGAGGAGGAGTCCAGTGGTATCAATAGTGATCCCGAAACAAAAGTAAGATGATGTTTTAATAACTGCAATGGAATGAATGAAGTATTTATACTGTAAACACCTACCTTTTGTTTTATTGAACGATAAAATATGACAAATGTTTCTGAGGTTGACACATAACCTTAACTTCAGGTTACTGTATCAGGGAAATACACCATAACTTGTGAAAAATCAAATTTTTGTCTCTTTTTGGACCGAATAGCTGTTGGTGTTAACTTGTGGTTGTTTCGGAGTTTGCCTGACCTCGACTTTAATTGCCCGTGTTCAACCTCAGCATTAAAACTGTAGCTTAAAAAGTAATTTAAAAAAGCTTAAAAACTTTAAAAAAAAGTAATTTTTAAGCTTCTAATATATTTATGTGATTGATGATCATTTCAATCACTTTAGAACAAGTGTACATGATCTCTCTTCTCTAGGTTTGTCTTTTTTTTTGGATGGTCAGGAAAAAGTTTCCATCTCAGCAAAGCGATGGCTCCACAGCAGCACATCCAAGTGGTGCCATTGAACAATTAAACTTAGTCGGTCACATTGCTGCATGAATTAACAACTATGCAAGTGAGGCACACCGGTTTAAAAATACTTCAATACTAAGCATGTTGAATAATATTTTCTCTGATATCATGAAATGTAAAGGTAAGTTCTAAATTCTCTTCCAAATACCAAAACCACCTTAATGTATATTTCAAATGAAATTAGGAATATTAGTTAAAAGCAAATACTCATTAGGATGACGTGATGTTGATTTGACTGCCCCTTATCTTTATCCTGTTTGTTAATATGTTTGTAACATTGTTGCCTCCTTGCACTAATACCTTTTCCCTTCTTTTTCTGAATGAATCCTTAAAATCTTACCAAAAATTGCCCCCATTAAACACATAATCATAACTATTTCTCAACCATTATGGATTTAGTAGTTCATTTTTACGCCGAGAAAATACATCAGGGTAAAATCAGGTTTTATGTTGACGATTCAATATGTATTTTTGGTATTGTGTAGCTGCCACCACCTACTGGTTAGAATCTTAGGTGCAACTCCAACTTCTTAGGCTGCTAACATGGATTTTGTAAAAGTATTTTTATTCGCACAATTGTTAAATGTCAATCATCTTATTTTATACAACCAACCATAGCATACTTTGCTTCACAAAGTAAAACAATAAAACACATGACAACATAAAGAGACACGAATCACATAAACAGAGGAAACACTACCTCTGATGAGGAAAAATGAACAGCCAAATACTGAGGGGAGAAAAAACTAACCAGAACCAAGCATTGGCAAATCTGACATTCACTATTAAACATGTAGAGAGTTGCGGAAAGCAAGTACAGCTTTTGTGGTACAGAACAGATCATCAACTATGAGAAAAACAGTGAAAGGGATTCTATTAATTTCATTACAGTACATATGCAGCTTCCTCCATATTGCATAGCCTTGATTTAATGTATCATGCGTCTCTCTGTTTAATTCCAAATGCTTAATATCTCACTCACCATAGCATTCTACATGATTGAGATGGCTGGACATCATCGACTTGCATACAACACCTCATATTTATCTACAAAGCTCTTCTGGGTAAACTCCCAGAATACTACATTTCTCTCTGTCACTTCTGGTAGTTATCATCTGCGCAACTCAAAGCGGCTGCTCCTCAATCTTCCTTGAGCTCTGACACAATTTTGCAAAATAGCATTGTTCTCTCATGCACCGTGGTGATGGAATCAGTTTTATTGAGAGACCACCGTGCTTGAGTGTTATTATGTTGTCCAATTGCTTGTTATGTGCATGTTTTAATGTAACTATTGTTGATTTGTGTTTCATGTAGGCTATGTGTTATATTTGATTTACTCATGTGGATGATATCTTGGTAATGTGTCCCTTGCAAATGAGATTTCTGATCTCAGTGGGCCTTTCTGGTAAAATAAAGGTTAAATAAGATAAAAATACGCTTACATAAATGCAGGGAGCCGGTCAGTAAGATATACCATGGGCAGGCACTTTCCTCACAGGCTTATAAACACACACTAGTGTAACAAATGCAAACAGGGATGGTGATCAAACTGGAGAGAAATCACACAAAGACAGGAAGTAAAACCAGACTATGACACAGGGGATGAAACACCACAAAAACAGGAAGTAACAAAATCACAAATAGACATGGAGATGCCAGAGATTAACTAGTAAACAACCATGAAATGCTGTAAATAATGTGAAAGAAAACAGAATAAACTGATACAACTCAAACTTGTTCAATCAGGATGGTGCCAAAAAAATTGAAGAGGGTCTCAGAAGCCTACACGTTACATATTTCAAACCGGTCTGTGTGAAATATGTCTAAAATAGAACTTATATACGTGTGAAAAGCTTATTTCCCTCTTAAGGGATTGCTGAAATAAAATGTATTCCTGGCGGAGAAAGATGGATGGGTCTTTTGAGTCAATTACCTTTACTTGTTTTATTGAGTAAAAACTGGTTTAGAAATATTGCCAACTCACTTGATGTGTTGTTCAAAGCACTATGAGGTTAACTATAGTGGGAAAAAAAATACTTGTTACTTGTTTTCACCTAGAAACCGCTGCTGGCCTTTCTGTCTGATTTAACAGACAAAGCAAGAGCCTTTTCTTTCATATGTACTGGAGTGCTGGCTGGTACATGAAGTGTCATTAGTTGTTGTGCCATTCAGTGTTTTGCAGTACGATCTCTCGGCTGGGTGGAGATGGCTGAGGAAGACCTTGCGCCTGGAAAGAGCAGCGTCGCTGTGAACAACTGCATCCGACAGCTCTCCTACTGCAAGAATGATATCCGAGACACTGTTGGCATCTGGGGAGAGGTGAGGAAGGAAGTGCTTTGGTATTTATTTAATGCTGGGAGTGGCTACTTTGATCCTCCTGTATTTCTGTGGAACCTCTGTTTAATCTGTAGTTACAGTACGGACAGTAAGTTTTATCTTCTTTCAAGAGCATTTCATATCTCATATCTCACATACTTTATTGATCCCCATAGGGGAAATTCGGAATTTCAGAGACACAGTCATACGAACTCAAGCTTATATGTATCCAGCAAAGATGAGATGTCACACAGGTTTGTCTAATTTATTGTGCAAAACCAGAAAAAAGCAAGCAAAGTGTTACCTCATTTTTCTTTTATTACGATGGTGCTGCGTACTCTCAGGGACTTTAATTTCACATGTAATGTTTTTGCAAAAGAATATGTTGTACATACCTGCCCCAACAACCCCGTTCCCTCCTTGAATGGCTCATAACGACATGACGGAAATATATTTTTATCTCGCAAACAGGAATGAAGGTTTACCTCAGAATGATCAACTTCATAAGGCAGTACAACTTTATAGTAGAGCGCTTCCATGTGAAATAAACACTGGCCTATTGAGAACCTTTTATTGCAAACCCTGTAGGAAATAAGCAATACACTATGTATGATGACATTTGAAACACTTTGTGCGTGTTTTCCATTTGTATTTATCCAGGGAAAGGACATGTACCTGTTGCTGGAGAATAACATGTTGAACCTTGTTGACCCCATGGACCGCAGTGTACTCCACTCCCAGCCGATTGCAAGTATCCGTGTCTGGGGTGTTGGCAGGGACAATGGCAGGTTAGTTAAAGTTTCAACTGTCGTTACACTTTCTGATTTCTTTTGCGAACATGCGCCGCTGTTGTCAATGTAGATCATTAATAGCATAACTTTACGATTTCACTATGTTGTAGATGTTAATTTTAGCTGCTGGTTCATTGAATCAATGTATTTAATCAATGCTGCATCACACAGTCACTCAGTAAAAGGTCGCGGTAATATTTAAGGGTTCGGGATTCGTTGGGCCTTGACAGGCAGCAGGGAAAAATTAATGATTGATGGTGACGGGATGCTAATGAAAGATTAATGCTACACCACAAAGGAGTGGGAGAACGACCTTTATTATCTTTCACCCAACCAATTATCTGTCCCTCACTTTCACCTCAGCCCAGTTCAGCACAGTGAAGCAGGAGAAATGAGACTGCCCCTGTGCAATGCTGTTTCTGTCTGATGTTGGTGTGATGTCCCTGAGTGTAAAAAAAAAAAAATTAGCTGTGTGGAATGTATGTGGTGCTGTGGTTAGCGCGTCCGCTTCACAGCACAAAGCACCCTGGTTCAATTCCCCCGGGGAGCCTGTCTGTGTAGAGTTTGCATGTTCTCTGCAATGGTTTTCAATGGTTACCTCCCATTAACCAAAAACATGCAGAGGTGCAGTCGGAAAAAAATTGGAAAATTACATTAGTGTGTGAATGAGAGAGTCAATTGTTGTCTTTCTTTCTATGTGGCCCTGCCATGGGCAAGAGACTGGTCCAGGGTATCTCTCACTGGATAGGCTCCAGCATTCCCTGTGACCCTAAGAGTAGGATAAGCGGTAGATAATGGATGGTTTGATGGAATACATAAGCAGCAAATTTAAAACTTTACTCAGCACAGTGTAGCAATGCAGTGGTATGACCACTAGATGGTAATGTGGACTACTGCTGTGTGGGCAATAAGGAGGCGAATGCTACTCAAGCTAATTGGAAAAATTGTCCAGATGTGTGACTGACAGAGTGTATGGTTGTTTGTCTCGGCCATTGGCTGGTGATGTGTACCCCGCCTCTTGCCAAATGACAGCCGGGATAGGCTCCAGCAGCCCCGCAACCCTGACTGCAGGATAAGCGGTAGATAATGGATGGACGGATGGTACTCAGGACTAACAAATTTACAGAAGTTGCCTTATGTAGAGAGGAGAGGTTGTCATAAGAGTTGCAATGCCACACACACACACCTACACACACCTACACGCACACGCAGGCACACACACACACGCACGCACGCACGCACGCACGCACGCACGCACGCACGCACACACGCACACACGCACACACACACACACACACACACACACACACACACACACACACACACAATGGCCTTTTCCCCAGGCCTGATCATTCAGTGATGATTCCCTAACCTGTAACCTCTTTAAGATCCCATTGAAATGCCTGTCTCTTCTTGTGTTGCAAACAATCTTGTTACCATAGAAACATGAGAAATAGGCAGCCCGATGGCACTGTGGTTAGCACTTCTGCCTCCAGCACAAATGTCCCTCGATTCCAACAGGAGGCCTTTACTCAATTTCCTCCCGGATCAGTAAAGTATTTCTGATTCTGTATGGAGTTTGCATGTTCTCCCTGTGTCTGCGTGGGTTTTCTCCAGTTTCCACCTATGACAATAAACATGCAGGAGACCCTAAATTGCTTAGATGTCTGAATGAAAGAGTGAGTGGTAGTATGTCTCTATATATGCCCCTGTGCAACCCTGAGTGCTGGATATGCAGTATAGTTCATGGATGAATGAGTGAAAACACAAGAGCTCACTAGATTACAAAGATAGCTAAACAAATGAAATAAAATTTACATATTTGTAAAACCAAAAATTTTATTAATGGAAACATGACAAGTATTATTCCATTCAATTTCAAATTGTATTCAGGTTCAGATTCACAGAATTCATTTTCCATGGTCTTCTGTTAGGTTTTTGTTCTTTGAACATATTTATTAATGGGTATACTGTATCTTATATGTGAAGCCCAAAATAATTTTTTAAAAGCACTTGAAAAAAGGGAAGGGGGACATTTTTTTTCACAGATTAGAGATGACATATGTTTCCATAAGTATGAACACATATCAAGTTTATGTTCAAGTAGAATGCACATGCAGGGCAATGCAGAAACAGTCCTGATACTTGTACTATTAGAAAAGAGAGAGGGCACAATTTAGAAAAAAACAAGGGAATTCTCTTCTATCGCTCTTTGCTGCCCAAGGCTAAATATTCCATGCACCACTTAAACATTTATTTTCTATCCAATGTGTTCATGTTGTACACTATCCTTTTCCAGAGGGCTGGTTCTGTAGGTTCTGTAGATTCCATATCCAGTACTTACCAACAATTGCAAAGTCACTGCATTTCCTTTTCTTCTCCCATATACTCATCCTTTGTTACTCCTTTACCAGTAGTAGTACACCTAAATGACTTCTCTGTTTCCCTTCTTATTCGTGAGTTCATCTATCCATTTTCATTATTGCTTATTCTGCTGACAGGGTCACAGGGGAGACAGCCAATTCCAGCTGACATTAGGACAATAATCGTAAACTGTGTTGTTTGAAGAAGAAAGTGAAGTGCATAGGTGATGTATTCCATGTCAGGCTTGATCATACAGAAGTGAAACTGATGTCAGCGAATAAGACACCAAGCCTACATTTTATGAAATGATACTCTTTTCTCTTTGGAAAATCCTCTTGCTCACACCCATACTCTGTTGATAGGATCTGGTAATCGCCAGTTCTGTGTGTAAGTAATATATCCCTACTAAAGCATGAGTTTATTCATCTGTGCTAACTGAACCACACTCTAGAGTAGGTTCCTATGTGTAGGGGGATGGTGACTCAAGATTCCAACAGGTCTGCCTCAATGCATTACTTCTCCTGCCATTCATTTTCTCACCATCTTTTCATCTCACCTGAGCTGGTTCTAAATTCTATTGTTGTAACCACAAAAAAAACCTCCAGTATAATATTTGCAAGCTCCGACTCCAAAACTGCCAGCCAACCAGCGCTTTAGTAGTGAAGTTGCAGTGTGACATGGCTTTAAGCTGGGAGCCAGCACACAATTATAAATCTGCTTTAAGATATTATAAAGTGTAATTGGCTCTGAGAAAGACAGCTGTACAAATGTGTGGCACAAAGCTCTCAACCAATTGGGTTGTGCCTGAGAGCTGCAGATTTCTGTGGATTTAAAACTGCCTCTATCCTTCTGTAACCGTATACACATGGGTGCAGTGACATGACAGCATGAAGGATGATCCTGTCAGATATTAATGGACGTGCCTTTTCAGAGTGATTACCCTTTATTTCTAACTTCTACATCTGCATAACGGGGGAATTCTGAGCAATGGGAACATTTCAGCTGCAGCAAAGTGTGGGGGGGGCTAGAGAGAAAGGAGGGGGCAGGGTTTTGGAAGGAGAAACTGCGAGAGGATGAGGTTGTCTGAGGGGTATGTATGGTTAATACTCGCTGGGTGTGGTGGACAGGTTGAGAAGTGTGAGCTCGCCTGCTATATCTCCAGGAACAGATAGTATGAGTTTGTAAAGAATTCTCCAGACACACAGGATTTACTGCTACTGTAGGAGAGCAAGTCTTTGTGAGTACATCTATTTGCATGATTTTGCTTTTAAAACAGTAATTTCCCCTCTTAGTTTATTGAAAAATAGCAGTTGAAAAAGTAGCAACATGTCAGCGTGGTCAGGCGTAAGGTTGCATAGCAGGCAGTTTGTGGATGAATTTTTTTCTGTTGTGTATGATGTCCTCGATACAGTTTTACAGGAAGTGAAAAAATATCAAGTGTTTTTTATTTGTGTGTGTGAGTGCGTTTTTGTACATGCAATCATTGCTGGTTAATATAACATATGGTATAGGGAACTTACATTGCATCTATAATCTACCGTAATCTAATCTAATCTACGGTAACTGTCTACACTGATAATCTGTTTATGTTGATCAGTTGATTGATGATTGACTGACTGATGGAATTGATCAATTGATATCGACAGTGCGCTCCAGCATGCTGATGAAGTGGTTGGGTCAGAATCAAATTGATATCATCATGCATCCCATGTGCCACAAAACACAGCACCTGAGAGATGAGTTACCCACAGCTACGTTGGCATTTTCAATGATTAGAGAATATTGACAGATTCTATTTATTTTTTAGATACTTTTAGATTTGACTTTTTTTTTCCAAGCTATCCCCGACCCTCCTCTCCTTTCTCAAAGTTCTGCATGAAACTCCTCATGTACCCTCATTTTTGTCTTTGCTGTGTTCATTGGTGCACTTTCAATGTCCCTTCCCAGCTTTCTACTTCTCTCTCATTAGATTTCTCTTACTTTTGTCCTTCTGCCAATCTCTCTCCTTTGATTTCTTTCACATTCCACAAAACCCAAGTTGCTAATTATAGCTAAGTGTACCCATCTAACCATCTCAGTGCTTATGTTTTCTCCATACTTTCCCAAATTTTATTTGTATATGCTTTGATACAAGATGTGTGAGTCCTCTTCCATGCATTGCTGTTTTTTAGGAAATAAAGCAACAAAAATACCAAGTATGTATCGTCTGTGAAGGTTCTCAGTCGTCCAGGTCATGGTGAATTCTTGTCATGGTTAACACGAAGACATTTCACCCCTCATCTGAGAAAATTGAAAAAGCTTCTCGAATGAGGGGTGAAACATTTCCATTGAAGGAATTCAAGTGCAGTTTTCACAACAAGAAGATTTCGATGAGAATTCAAGTGTGAATTGTAATTGTAAACCTCTGTCTGTACATGTGTACTGTACTTCTTCTTGTTCATCCCTTTGGCTTAAAATGACAGCCATTTTTTCCTTCTTCTTATACTAACCCTCCTCTTTCCTCCCTGACTGCTTCCTTGGACACAGAGAGAGGTAAACACATTCCTTCTTTAATATCCCACCGTCCTACAGCCTCTCTCCACTGTCATTCCTGTACTGTTTAATTTCCTCCATCTCTCATTTTTCCTCAACTTCAAAGTGATTTCTGACATCTTCTTGTAATGTGCACGCTCACTTCAGGAGATCTAGGAAATGAAGGTGACCTTCTCTCTCATTCTTTGTGTGTGTGTGTGTGCGCGCACGCACACACACACACACACACACACACACACACACACACACACACACACACACACACACACACACACACACAGGGGAACAGGAGAAGGTTTTTCCCTGAGGAGCAAGGCTTGTTAAAATTTAGTTTCCTATTACACATAAAAGCACACATCTTAGAAGGTTATTCAGTTTGTGTATCTACCTTTCCTATCCAAAATAATCAGTGTCCTCGGCCCCACTTCTTATCTTTTTTTCAATTTTTGTTTTTGCTTCCAGTGGGCCCATGGGAAATTCCTGTCCCACTGTCACTCTTCCCTAACACTGGGTTTGCATTCTATTGCTCTATCGATCTTGTGGATCCATCAGCCTAAATATGTGTGTTGGAAGTGTGTACATGTGTGTATGTGTGTCCTGTAGTCATCAGACTGTTAAAGGTCAGATCATTTTTTATCTGTCTGCAGGTGCTGTCAGTCATAGACCTCGACTTAAGCAGACAGCTCACGAATACACGCATTTACATTGCTTTACCCTATGTTTTTCCCTTGTTTCTAGGTAAACCCACACAAAGTTCAACGAACCCTCCTCTACCTTTCAAGCCTCTTTTTACATCTCCTCATTAATTAAGTCTTTTACTTGCTTCCCAGGGACTTTGCTTATGTGGCGCGAGATAAAAACACACGGATACTGAAATGTCATGTGTTTCGATGTGACACACCAGCTAAAGCCATCGCCACCAGCCTCCATGAAATCTGCTCCAGGGTGAGTGGCTCAGCTTGGATTCCCCTCAGACCCATTCATACTTGAAGTATCATGAATTATTGTGATAGAAAAACTGTCCTAAATGATCCTGACTGTATCTGTTGAACATTTTTTTAGACTTGAAATTTGATTTAGTGAAAACCTTTGCACCTAGTGGATATATTTCTAAAAAATAGTTATCTTTATTGATGTAAAATCAGACATGGTCACAGCCCTCTTGAAGAGTAGTTTAATCTATACAAGAATATTTATGTATCAAAAAAAGTAGTTCCCAAACTAGGGACATATTGAATGTGTCAGGGTTATTTAAGGTCAATTTTCCCTTTTAGTCCTCCTCCCGCTCTCAGAGTGCTTTTTAGGCATAAAATCTGCATGTGCACTCTTATGAATATACATGAATGCAAACGAGATTTTTCATAGGCTTTGTTTTCTTGACCAAGCTACCTTAGATCACTCACATTTAACAGTGTCCCATTAAATGGGATTATTTTGATTTCATTTTAAAAACATGAACATAATGAACAGATTCCTAATTTTGTGCATTTGACTTTGATCAGACCATTTTAAGACTTCCAATTGTCTGGCCACAGCCATTTGCAAGAGATATTACTTAAATGCCAATTGAAGAAAACAGAGGGGGCATCAAACCTCATGACCCTCATATTTTTATCATGTCCCAAACATTTAATCTCTTTTAAGTATATGGCTGCAGATTGTAGGTTAAAAGGAAATAAAGGAGAATAAGGGCTGCCTGGATGGGGACGCTCTGGGACAAACTCCTATACTGTTCATCAGGACATGTTAAATTTTGACATGTTTAAGGATTCATCTGTTTTTGTAATATCAGCTGCTCTGCTGGGAGGCTTTTACCCTCCTTTTGAAAGAAGAGTATGACCTGGTTAGCATGTGTGTTTCCTAAGGTGACTCAAATCGACAGCGGGACAGATTTTGGGTAAAACTATTTCCGGATTCTTGGAGCTCTTAATGGTCCAGTAACACTTTCTTCGCTTTTGATACTGACCTTCACGCATTAGTCCCCCTCTCTTCAAGTTCCTCCCTTGTGCCCCAGCGAACATGTTCTTGTTATGCTGTTTTCACATGCCATTCACTCGTACTGTTAGGTCTGTGTCTAATTTTTTTCCTCATGCCCCTCCTTTCCCTCTGTCACCATCTCCCACTCTTTCCCTCTATCCCATCCAGATAATGACAGAGCGAAAGAATGCCAAAGCAATGGCAGGAGGCTCTCTCCAAGACAGGATGCAGGCAGGTCTTGAGCTCCCTTTGCAAGGTAGGCTCCATATATACTGCACATAAAATTCATTGTATTTTTTCTCATCCCCTATTAATGTTTTGATAATTTAAAGGTCTAAAGAGCTTGTTTTGTGTTGCATGAAGCAGGATCATTAACATAACTTGATTAATGAGTAACTGTTTTCATTAGACCAGGCTAGTCATGTTTTGTTTTTTTTTTGTTTTGTTTTTCAAATAATATAATATGCATTGCCTTGAAAGGTTGCTTATTCAACATGAAACAATCATACCTTTTGTGGAACATGCTTCAAGTGATTTGCAAGTAGCCAACAGGTACACTTGGATGAACCTTTGATATGGTGCTACAAAACGTTCTAGAATTAAAAAGGATTTCTTTCTGCAGATCAAGACAATGAAATATCATTCATTGTTGGTATTAATGGAAAAGAGAAATTTAATTACACTTGATTTTAGTGATACCCTTACTTTTAGAGCTCATGAATTCAACAGAAGTTTCTCAAACTATACACTCTCCTGACTTTTTAGCCACAACAGTAATTTGTATTTTACAGATTTAGGAGGCCTGGGAATACGATACATATTTTGAAAGTACTCCGTAGAGGTGAAAGTGTTTTGTTACTAGCAGACATCTGGGAACTGTAGTCAGCCAAGAGAAATTAGGGACAACATGACAGAAAAAACCTCGTACTCCTTAGCTGGAGATAATGCAGTGCAGTGTCTCAATATAATCCACACATTTTGTTATGAGCATTTCCATGTAATAATGAGACACAATAATGACCCATAAAAAAGGGTGAGATCTGTGTGACTGGGCTATATAATCAACAAAACAATTTTGCTGTTTGGGTTTCCAAAAGGAAATTTTGGGTTCTGAGTACCAAAGTAAAAGTTTCATTCAGTGCAATTTTATTTGACAGTATTACATGGAACTGCTCGCGTATGTATGTGATGAATGATTGAGGCAGCAGACTAAAACTTGTGAGTCAACTAAACCTTGTGAGTCAAAGATTGGATGTGCAAAATGAGTAAGACCTAGCAGACTGTACAGACAGAACTGCTCTCTAGACTGCCCTCTAGGTTGTAATTTTAGACGTAATGATGATCAGATATTATGTAATTACTATCTCAATCTGCTCGTGCAAGCACACATTACAGTATGTGTGTGTGTGTGTGTGTGCATATGTATTGATGCATAAAAAAAAACAATAATAAAAACTCTACAGTGCATCAACATTTACTTATTATAGACATAACCCATGGGCACAATTTGTAATATAAATTCTTAAGCAAGTTTTCAATTTATGGATGATTACGTTTTCAGTGGATTATTAACATACATTAATTAATAAAAGTAGATTGTTTAATATACAAATATGTATACATACCATACGACTGAAAATACCATATCCTCCAACACCCAAACACACCAAACCGTCCAATGTTCTTCATCTATTTGTCTGTTAGTTATAATAAGTGAGATGTGAATTGAAAGCAGAGAAAGGAGAGGAAAAGCAGAATGCTTGAGTGAGAGTAGAGAGTTGGGACTTTTGATATTGGGATGATGACAGGAAAAGCTAGAGAGTTGATTGATATGCTGCAGAGATGGAAGGTGAATATACTGTGTCAAGGAGATCAGGTGGAAAGGTAGCAAGGATAGAAGCTTAGGTGCGGGTTTTAGGTTGCTCTATCATGCTATTGAAAGGAATAGCAATAAAGTACAAGTTATCTTGAAGTAAGGGTTTCTTAGGAATGTTCTGGGGATGAAAAGACTGTCAACTAAACTGAGCAGTCTGAAGCTGGAAATTGAAGGTATGATGCTCATTTTTGTTTGTGGCTATGCCCCACAGATGGGATGAGAGTTAGGAGAAAGGAGAAATTCTGGACTGACTTAGGTGAAGTGATGCAGAGTATTCCAGGAGATGAGAGAGTTATAATTGGTGTAGACTTCAATGGACCTCTATTGTTGCAGGCAATAGAGGTGACGAAGAAGTGATGGGCAGGTTATTATCCAGGATAAGAACACAGAGGGATGGTGGAGGATGGTGATAGATTTTGCAAAAAGGATGGAAATGGTTGTAGTGAACACTTTTTTCAAGAAGAGGCAGGAATACAGGGTGATTTATAAGAGCAGACTTCGGAGCACAAGTACATCTTGTATAGACAATGTAATCTCAAGGAGATCAGTGACTGCAAGGTAACGGTAGGTGAGAATGTAGCCATAAAGCATAAGATGGTGGTTTGTAGGATGAATCTGGTGACAAGAAAAATAAAGAGGACAAAGGCAGAGCAGAGGATGACGTGGTGGAAGCTGAAAAGGAGGGTTGTTGTATGGTTTTCATGGAGGAGTTGAGAGATGCTCTGCGTGATCAGGGAGATATGCCAGGTGACTGGACAACTACAGCTAATGTAAAAAGGGTTACATTGGTTGGACTAAAGAGAGCAGATAGGAGTACAGGGAGATGCATTGCTAGGTAAAGGTACAGGTTGGAGAGACCAAACAAAGGTTGTATGATGACTTGTATGCAAGGTTGGAAAGCAAGAACGGAGAGAACTATTTATGCAGGTTGGAAAACAGAGCGCTGGAGATATGGAGGATGTGCAGCATGTACGGGTGATTAAGGATAGTGAGGGAAATATTCACAGGTACCAGACAAGTGGTGGGGAAAAATGAAAGAGAGGGAAGGGTAGAAGAGGTCACTATTGTGGACCACAAAGTAGCAGAGATTAGTAAGGTGAAGAGAGGAGGACATCTTCCTCCCTTCCAACTGAGTGGAAAGGCAGTTGGTCAGCTGAGTGGAAAGTCAGTTGGTCCTGATGATATACCTTTGGAGGCATGGAAATGTTTCGGAGAGACTGCCGTAGAGTGCTTGTTACTATTCAACAGGATCTTCGAGAGTGACAAGATGCCTGCGGGAGGGAGAAGAAGTGTGACGGTTCCAACATTTAAGAATAAGGGAGATGTGCACAATTGCCATAACTATAGAGGAATAAAATTGATGAATCATACCATGAAGTATGAGAAAGAGTAGTGGAAAGTAGACATGGGAGTAGGAGTCAGCGTTTGTGAGTAGCAGAATGGTTTCAGGCCTTGAAATGATACAACAGATGCAGCATTTGCTTGAAGAATGTTGATAGAGAATTACAGAGAAGGTCAAATGGAACTGCATTGTGCCTTTGTAGACCTAGAAAAAGCATAAGACAGGGTGCCGAGGAACTATGGTACTGTATGAAAGATTGGAGTGGTAGAAAAGTAATAGACTGGTGCAGGACATGTATGCGAGGTGTGAGACAGTGGTAAGGTGTGTTGAGGGTGTGATAGAGAAGTTCAAGGTGGAGATTGGACTACACCAAGGGTCAACTCTGAGCCCTTTCTTGTTTGCAGTGGTGATGGACTGGCAGACAAATGAGATTCGACAGAAATCTCCATGGACCATGATGTTTGCAGTTGATATTGTGGTCTGTAGTGAGAGCAGAGAGCAGGTGGAGGAAACTCAAGAAAGGTGGGGTAATCTCCTCAAGAGAGGAGGAATGAAGGTTAGCCGCAGCAAGACAGAATACTTTTGTGTGAATGAGAGGAGCAGAAGTGGAATGATGAGGCTACACGGAGTGGAGATAATGAATGTGGAGGATTTTAAGTACTTAGAATCAACAGTCCAGAGCAAGAAAAGAGGTGAAGAAATGCATTCAACCAGGTTGGAACAGGTGGAGAAAAGTGTCAGGGGTAATGTGTGATTAAAGAGTATCAGAATGGAGGAAAAGTTGTACAAGTCAGTGGTGAGACCAGCGATGCTGCATGGCTTAGAGACCGCGGCACTGAGGAAAAGACAGGATGCAGAGCTGGAGGTAACAGAGAGGACTATATTGAGGTTCTCTTTGGGAGATACAAGCATGGATAGGAATGAGTCCAACAGAGGGTCAACAGATGTTAGATATTTTGGAGATATGGTCAGAAAAGCCAGACTGAGATGGTTTGGTAATGTAGGTTAGGTTAGGTTAGGTTAGGTTAGGTTAGGTTAGGTTAGGTTAGGTTAGGTTAGGTTAGGTTAGGTTAGGTTAGGTTAGGTTAGGTTAGGTGAATGTTTATTTCAGTCACATTCAAAGAACATTGTTACATTGACAAAATTTTATATGATATCATATCTGACTGAAAAAGGCTCAGGCAGAAGCAAAGCTTATAAATGCCTGCCTAATTTACACTTATTGTTTCCAACAAAGATTATATGAATGGGAGAAAAAAAAAGTTTTTCATGTAACAAGCCAAACAACATCAAGCTTCATTTATCGCCATATATGTCAATCAAAGAGTTGTACAATACTTTCTTCAAAATGCCAAAGGAACCACGTGTTTTTTATATTTATATCAGTATTGTTCCATAACTGAACTCCAGAGAACGAGATGCATCGACGTTTAATCTCTTCGCTCTCGGTAGAGTAAATTTGCACCGATCATGTAAATCATATTTACTCTCATGGATTGAAAAGAAGCTTTGAATGCAATCGGGAAGAATTTTTGCTTTTGCTTTGAACATAAGTTGTGTTGTTCGGTAATAGTGTTAATCTGTAAATTTCAACAGACATGAATGAAAAAATAATTCATTAGTATGATTGTAATCTGCATTATTAATAATTCTTATGTCTTTCTTCTAATATAAAGCCAGTTTTTCTATGGTGGTTTTAAAATGTAGAGTGGAGGGATAGTGAATATATTGGTTGAAGGACGCCGAGGTTGGAACTGCGAGATAGGAGCCCTAGAGGAAAACCAAAGAGAAGATTTATGGATGTAGTGAAAAGAGGACATGAAGGTAGTTTGTGTGAGAGAATACAGAGAATACATTTAGATGGAGGAGGTGGATTCACTGTGGTGACCCCTAAAGAGGGTAGCCAAAAGAAAAAGAAGAAAACACAAACCAAGAAAAGTTTTTTTATAACAATACGAATCAACACTTATTCATGCCTTAACTCTGTATCCTGATAGATAAGACATGGCAAATGTGTCAGAAAGAAGAATGCCTTGGTCCAGTAAAACATCAATTCTATTGAATGAAGATTACAGCAGAGCTAAACTGTGCTCCTATGACAGCTTTGATATTATGCTATGCATGCAATATGCACCGCAATATTGAAAGAATCACGGAGCTGGAGTAAGACATAGGCACAAATGACTTGTGACTTTACAGGTTTCAGGGCTTGTAAGGCTCTGTCTGAGCTGAGATTTAAATACAGATGCACAAATTGGGGTTCAAAGAGAAAAAAAAATTGTTGACAGCATCCTGTTTATAAAGAATTCTTAAGTAGTCATTTGAGACTCAAAACCCATGGTTTTAATTATGTGCCTTACACTCACTTACCTTACACTCATTTGCCTTGACTCATCAAGTTGGCTTTTACTTCCAATTCGATAGAAAATCATTACTGGATTAATGTCAGTAAGCAGAGATGATTTTTGAGGAGAATTCCTCGTTCTCTTTGTCGTATGGACTGTTATAAGCTGCTTAATGCAATTTTAAGGGTAATTATGAGGTGGTGTGAAATGTGTGTTTGGGAGAAGGGGGGAAAATTACTCACTTTTGGTGTTCAGTGGCAGTGTGTTTTATGTCCATTTTGGTTGGAGCATCATTAACAGGAAATTTTACTCTATTGGTGAATTTTAATCTTTCCCTTCAGACTCACCTCGTAATTCATTCAGGCAGGTGTAAACCAGACCTTTTTTTCTGCATTGGGGGGGAGAATATATTTTCTTCAAATATACTGTCTTCAAAAATATTCAAAGTTTCTTTTAATTCAAAGATATAAACTTTTTCCCCAGCAGAATTCCCCACACCAAAGACAGAGCTGGTTCAGAAGTTCCAAGTGCTCTACTTGGGGATGATGCCTGTGGCCAGACCAATAGGTGAGTTTCTCTCACACAAACAACAGACACACACAGCACTTATTAACACAACTAAAGATCAACATAGTCTTGTGCTAACTTAGTCTCATAGTATTATAATTTTTTTGTTTTTTTCTTCTTACTTAACCTCTGCACAAATCCAGGTATGGATATTCTGAATGGAGCCATTGATAGTCTCATTAGTTCTTCCTGCAAAGATGACTGGACACCCGTTGAACTCAATGTGGCAGATGCCACCGTAACTATCAGCAAGGAGAAGGTGAGACATGGCTGTTGTTATTACGTCATACTTACTGCTTTTTAATGCCCCCCCCATGTTGGTATTTTAAGTTGTCATGGCACAACACTGTCAGGGAGCATGAAAGTTTAACAAGAATCTATAATGGCTACTGTATTTTTATCTACTTTACTACATTTTTAATACTATCAAAAAGACCTCAGCTTGCCCACTCTAGGAAGTATTTGGTCATGGAAGGATGCATCAACAGGATCTGTCTTTGGGACACAATGGAAAATAGGGATTGAGACAGTCAAAATCAGCTTTAGTTAAGTATATTGTGCTTAAAGGAATGCAATCCTGTTATGCTAAGGAACTGAGCTGAGCTGATACCATGTTGTGGAATTTCATTCTGTAGATACAACATAGAAAATTGAAAATCTCAAGCTACTCAAACCAGTTTTCTTTATCACAAAGAAAATTACTGATGGTGAAAACAATCTCATAAATACCTTAGAGAGTTGATTGTAGACATTTCTGTTAAATAATATACTGCAATGTTATATCTAGTCCAATGTAGGTAAGTAAACAAAACATGCCAGCTTAGTTTAAATCATCGTCGTGGTGACAACTAAACAGCTCTGAGGGTGACAGTTAACAACATTTTTTATTCAACAGTTTGTATGGTTTGACATTCTTATAGTAGTTTCAAAAGAACATGAGATGCCAAATATGAGCTGTATAGTTATACCGGCCCTTTGTGTTTTTAACTAGGATGAAGAGGAAGTGTTGGTGGAGTGTCGTGTGCGCTTCCTTTCCTTCATGGGAGTTGGCCATGATGTGCACACATTTGCCTTCATCATGGACGCCGGGGGTCATCGTTTTGACTGCCATGTCTTCTGGTGTGACCCAAACGCCGGGAGTGTGTCCGAGGCTGTCCAGGCAGCATGTATGGTGAGTCACTCCAATACTCTCACTCTTAACCCGGAATGTTGAAAATATCCAAAAGTGCACTTTGGCATGCATTCAAATATTGAATTGCAATTGTATTGGAAGCTTTGTAGTTGTTAGTTGGTGTGTTGAAAATTAACATTGACTGATGAAACAGGTCATGACCTATTATTGATGAATATGGGGGGGATTAGTAAATAACCGCATTCTTCTGATAAAACCTTGAGTGTTTTTACACCTCTATTGATGATTTGCATCAAGGACCTGTGTGCGCACAAAATTAAACAGCTTGAAAGCATAAAGCCAAACAGCAAACAAATGACTTTATATTCACAGGCTTAATGCAAGCAGCTGGCCTTGGCTTAAATAGCAGAACTGAGACTTGATTCCTAATTAAACCTAAGATACTAAAATGCAAAGTGCATGCGTACTGCAAATTTAATCTAAAACATCCATTCAAAATAGAGGGACATTTACAGCCTCAGTTTTTTAAAGTTATTGTCCTTGTCAGTCCTTGAGTTTGGAACTGGTTTTGACAGATGGACATTTTACCATCCAACCCATATGCATTTTCTGGTTATAGTGGGGCCCTTTGACAATGTGGGGTTGGTGTAAAACACGCATAAAAATCAAGAGAAGCCATCAATTTAGAAAAATGCATATATTTCCTTCAAAATACAAAGAGGATACCCTTGTTTGTTTTTAATTTTCTCTGTTGGAAAGATTATGATTAAACTTAAAAATTTGAATGACTTTAGATTCCTACTTGATATGTGTTGACCTTTCTATGAAGTTGTATACATCATGTATGATGTGGTATGTAAAAACCATTATATATACTTCATTATATCTGATCATCATCATGTCTAAATACATAACGCAGAGGGCAGTCTTGAGTGTTCTGTCTATACTGTGTGTTTGTCTTGCTCACTTTGTCCATCTCATCTTTGACTCACAAGGTCTAGTTGACCGAAGCTTTCGCCATTCATCACACACTGACACATACACACACGCACAAAGACACACAAACATACAAACAAATGCACACAAACACAGATACACTAAAACTGATTCATAACAAGAGTCATTCATCATTACTTTCAATCACAAACTCCCTCCACCATTACAACAGTACCAACACACACACACACACACACACACACACACACACACACACACACACACACACACACACACACACACACACACACACACACAAACACTTCCACACAGACACACAATTCAACACAGAAAGACAAACACTTTCACATATTTAAATACTCAGCAGTTAAAAATATATTTACAGTCTATCTGTCTTTCTCTCTCTCAGCTGCGGTACCAAAAGTGTTTGGTGGCTCGGCCCCTTTCCCAGAGGGCCTGTGGCTCATCACCACCGGGTGACTCAGTGTCGCGACGTGTCTCGACCAGCGTGAAAAGAGGGGTCCTTTCCCTCATCGACACCCTAAAACAGAAGAGACCTGTAACAGAATTGCCGCAGTAACCACAGAGGCACACAACAGGAACCCCCTCCCCCTTCAGCCCACCGTCATGACTCGCGAGCAATCTAGTCACACCTCCGAAAAAAACTGAAACTTCCACATACTCCTAAACCTATGGATCAGTGAAGCCCCGTTGCCATGGAAATTCCGTCTTCGTGTTTGCTTTTTGAAGCAAATTGGAATTTCACTTTAAAAATGGTCTACTCAGTAGTAACTGTCATTTCCACATGGATCAGCCGCAATAAACCCCAGTGCGGTGGTAGTGTACATACAAGTATCTCTCACCCCCCTCAGCTAAAGAGAAGGAGCCAAACAATAGAGTAAAAGCTGAAGAACAAAGAATTGCTCCTTCGCTTTCAACATATATGGACGCAAATCCATTACTGTCCACATTGCTGGTCTTTCTAAGCTCACGTTGTATTCGTGTTTGTGCTGACAGCATGACCACTGTCACCTGGCCACACCCCCATCATTCACCTGGTGTTGCTGTGAGTCTTTAGTGGCTTTTTTCACACTCTTAATACAGTAAACTAAACTGATGAAGGAGGAATATGAGCTGCACAGTTTTGAAAAGATATCCATTTGTGATTATTTCCAGTAATGTTTCAATCATAGGAAATCATATCAAAGGGAATAATGACTTTAACGTAATTTCTTTTTTGCCTTTCACAAGCATCGCGCCTTCCTGTAATTTAAAAAATTACAACAGATGAGACTGCAATTTTAATAACCTTTCCTTTAACTGTGCAGCCCAGCAGGGTCTATTAATAGCTAGGATTCTTAGCAGAAAGAAATGTCTTGAAAAAGGAAATGTGCAACATTGACTCAAGAGATTCCTGTCTACAGCACACATATACCCTTTCACGTGATCCTGCATGAACTTAAAATAAAAACATGAACATAAAACTATAAGATCATATCAATATACCACTGCTGCTTTCAGAGAATGAAGGGGAGAGAGATATCAAAAGCCACATTGTTTTCTTTTTGTCTTTTTTCCCATCTTTGTTACTCAGAGGCTGTGCAAGAATCAGCCAGACTTACCTTGATGGTCAAAACAAATGGTGACCGTTCACCTGAAGCATCATTCACATCACGTTTATGTTCTATTTTTGACTGTTTTCGTCACCCCTCTCAAAATGACAGATGATAGCCATAATGGAGGAAGACACGTGAGTGCTTCTTACTCCTCACACACGAGACTGCTGCACCTGCCACTGGAGACATCAGCATGCTGCTGCTTGTTGACATACAATGCTGAAGGAAATGTCCTTCAAATCAGTCCTCAGAGATTTAATGGCAAAAGGAAATTAGCAGTGGAATGTGTTCTCGTACCTGTGCAGTTGCCATGACTTCGTTCCCAGATGTGATATGAACTGCTAGATGATAGGGAGAACGAGCTAGAGCAGAACCAGCTGAGGCATAGTTGCTCAAACTCAAAGGACCTTCCTGCAATGCACTCAGTTTGTCTCCAGGGGTCTGTTCACTTGAATGCGCCTTTTTTTTTTTTTGTTTTTCAAAAGTCTTTTCACTTGCTGTTCATCTGTTGTCATCAGTGCCGCAGCTCCTGGTCTGTTTTCTGTGATTTGTCTCACGAGAATCTCATCTCAACTCTGCTCGGTCCTCATGAAGAGTCTAACTTGACTGGCTCTGATCTCTAGAAGCATCTTTAAAACACATTTTGTCAGATGTTATCTTGGATGGTGAAAAGCATTTAAATGCCATGCATCTAACCATTTGTTTACCATGCCTCACGCCACAGAGGTGGTTTAAATAATAATGCTAAACAGTTTGCATTTTACTATAACATGAATGGTACATGTAAAAACGAAAAATGCTATAAAGGAACGCTCTAGTGTATGATGATCCCAATACTAAGAAGATCAAGGCCTATGTTCTCCAAGTGAATGCTGTCTTGTTGCACTGGTAAATAATTTCAATTGAAAGTCATAAAATACACATTCCAATGTGTCACTCTTGTGCCCATGCTTTGATTTATGCATTTAATATAATACAAAATAATTCTGTGACGTTGGAAGATAAGTGGATTTTGTAAACACATATAGCCAGAATTACATTCCAGACAAATCCATGGATTGCATGCAGGGCCTCAGTCAAAAGAGGGATCACCTGTCGAAAACATCCGCACGTTAGGCTATTTATTTACATGGATCGATGCGATGCTGATGAAGCAGCATCATGACGCTAACTCTCAGGAGACATGAAATCACGCATTTGTCACAACTGTGTGTAAGGCGACAAGTTCACGATAGCTAAACCGATATTTCACTTAACTCCCATTTAATCTGGCTATTGATACCAAAGTGTGCTATTCATTATACTTAGCTAGCAAGAGGGAGTTTGAATTAATGGATAATAATCCTCAAAGCAATGTACAAAGAGGTTTGTGTGTTCCTTTATACTATATGCGACAATGTTTTAGAAAAAGGAAATATTTCATACCATGCATTTTTTTTATTGAACATGGAGAAGAAATTGTAGCAGAGTAGTTCAATCATAACAAAAATCATAAAAGAACTTTACTTTGTCCGGCACTATAACAAACACTGCTCCATATTTATTTCCGTTTCCCGCTGGTGTGAATGAAGACTATGCACATAACTTCGTTTTTTTTTTTTTAGAACATTATATTTTTCGCAGACATTGTGTATATCTAAGACCAATCAAGGGGTCGTAACACACAGAGACTGATGTAGTATATAAAGTAAAATAATCCCATGTTTACCGTAAAAACATTCAAATCCAGAGAAGGCTTTTTGATATTTAAGGTAAATAACAGTATCTTTCATTTGGTTGCTAAAATCTGACAAACTCATGATTTTTTTTTTTTTTTTTATTGTAATTGTTTTTGTTGCTGATTACAATGCCAGACTTAACAACCGCTTAATTTTTGTGGTTGTAAGTTAACACGTGGCTATAACATTAACCAACTTTACTTTGGGCAAAATATGTATTTGTTTTATACATCAGATGTCAAAGCATGAAGAAACAGGCAAACAGTATTGCAAATAATCTTTTTTAAATACAAGTGACAATGATTTCATACAGTCAAAATTAGCAGTGTATGTTGTATGAGAACAGAGAAATTACAAAGAAGCCTTCAAATGTTCATACACACGCTGCATTTATTCACAGCTCAGCTAGAAATAACAAAAAAAATTGTAAATTAAATCCTGCAAGTGTTAAGAGCAAGCTTAGCAGAAGTAACTAAAAGGGGCGGGGGTCTAAGTTTGTATGTAACTTTAACAGGTAACAGGAACTTGAGTTTGAATGAGATTCTGTTGAGAAAATGTTGCTGCCTCACCTTTTTGTCACAAGGATGCTGAAATGTGAATGAGATGACAAAGTTTGTGTCATAATGTCTCTTATGTGTAACATTAGGCATTAATCATTGTTATAAGCTATCCCTTTATTTTGAATGTTTTAAGTTTTCTATTACTTTCTCGTAATGAAATGCCTTTTTTCTCAAGAACTCACCAAATGGCCAAAGTGTAAAATGTAGATATACATTGTTGTAGATAAGAAAGAAAGTAGATAATGAAAAAGAGAGAGTAATAGAAAGTTTCCACATTTGGAAAAAAAAAGAATTTCCACTGTTGTCAATTAAGTTGATACTGAATGATCAATTATCTATGCATTCATTTTCTTGTGAAATGGAAAGTCGTTAAAGCCTTGCATGCCCGTGGACGTTTGATAGGACGACTGTATGTACTGAACAGAAATATTTTTATTTTATTTATTCTATTTTATAAAAGGTATATACTGATTTTATTAGTTGAGGCAAGAAGTCTATTGACTATGTGTCATTGTCTCAGTCCCTGGTCAACTCACAATGCTACCACAGGATCAGCTCTGCAGCGAAAGGTAGAGGGAGGAATACAATATATCTTTACTTTGTACAGTGCACTGAGAACTGGGAGTCCACTGCTTTGTGAGGAGGAGGAGGAGGAGGAGGAGGAAGCTGAGAAGCAGGAAAAGGTGAAGGCACAAGCTGCGGAGTCCCAGCGTCTCTGTCAAGCTCAAACTCATAAACAATCTGAAAAACACACTTCATTGCCCACAGATGGATGTGTCGGCTTCTGTTTGCTGCTCACTGATTTGTACACTTTATCAATGTAACCAATTGTGAGAATAAACAGCATTATAAAACAGCTTGGGTTTTGGTAATCTTATCGTACATCATACAAGAGAGCCCAACACACACAGAAGGAGAACGGTTGGAATCGAAACAGCAACTTCCTTACTGTGAAGTGGCAGCTTACTATCGAGCTATGGTGCTGCTCCAGGTTTTGTTATGAGATACAAAAATACCAAAGTTAGAAAGTGTAAAGAACTCCAGCTATTATTTAGTCATGACTTTGTCTGATTGATTTAAATCATGTAATCAAACAGCCATTGTTAAAAGCGCTGTAGTAAATGGAATTATATTCTTCAGTGTTGTTATGAGATGGAATCATTTTTATGAGACAATATCATCAGAATAATCATTTCAAAATAGAAATCATCATTGTGACCTTAAGGTTTATTTTAATAAACTGACTCTTACTATATGTTTAGTGTATCATCTCCCAAAGCTTGAAGCAGACCAACCAACACTCATGAATCCTAAATCTTCTCCTGTGAAGCTCTCCAAAGTTCTTGGAGATCAATATATTGATTATATATTAGATACTGCCATGATGAAAAAAATCACACGAAGTTGATGGAATAAAAAGCAGCAAATATTGTTATCATTTTGGAAAAATTGGTAAGTTAAATGCCAGTCCATTATTCGTTTAGGTTCAACACTGAGAGGTATGTGTCTAAGTGAGTTAGAGATGGTGAGGAGGAGGAAGAAGAGGGAGAGGGGGCGGATGAAGAACTGCAGCATTGGGACGGCATGGATGACAGCCGGGAGAGTGATGCTGTGCTCCTACTGCTCAGAGACCCAAAGCTCAAAAACGTAAAGAGTGGAAAGTCAGAATCTGCAGGCTTCGAATCCTCCTGTGGGCCCTCCTCCTTCACCGGATCGTATAATGAATTCCCTTCCTTCTGTTTGCTGTCTGTACTTTTGGGCACTTCTCCTCTCACCACCTGCATGGCGGGTGTGTCTTTTAGAGGTAGTGTGGAATGGGCAGGAGAGGGTGGGTGATCATCAGCGTTCTCTGACTTTAACTGGGTGGCTTGTGAGGATCTGTGCCCCGAGGGTTTGGTCAAAGACATTAATGTCAATGTAAGACGGGGTATTCTTCTAGTTTTGCTTTTCATTGGACGCTTTTTCAGATGAGATACTTTCTTCTTTGCTGGTTTCTTCTTGTGGTTCATTGGAGTATGTTTGGTGGTTGACCGATTCCTTTTGGTTTGTTTTGGATGTTTGGTCTTGCATTTTCTAAGGCGCTTTATCTTTCTTGTTTTTGCTCTCTTTTTAATTTTTACTTTTGTCTTCCTCATCTCTGTCTCCTTGACGCCACCCTCCTCTTCATGGTCACTCGCCACCTCTTTGCTCCTCTGTGCCTTGTGCTTCTTCATGTGTCCTCTCTTTGTTTTGTCCTTCTTAGGAGGGTTTAATCCTTCAGGTATTATTCCACCCAGGAGGCCTTTGGCTACAGCTCTTGCCAGAACATCCTGAACTGTTTCTACTCTGGTGGCATCAACCTGAAAAAGCAAAACGGTGACGTACAAGCCATAAAAGATGCCCCTGGGGGGTGTAAAAGAAGAAGATTTATACAAGATGATTATAAATCAAAGAAATTAACAGGAAATTTTAATGAATGATGTTTATGTCCTAAGATAGCACACAAACATTTCCAATCTTTGCATTTCATCCTGCCTACAAGCACAATGTGGATAATTAGCAGAATTAATGTTGGAAATTGTAGTAGCTTGGTTTATTCTTTGCTTACCGGTTGCCAGTCAATCGCAGGGCCACACTTAAAGACAGACAACCATTCCCTCTCTCTTTCACACATATGGGCAAGTTTTCCAATTTATTCCATTAACCACCTTCATGTTTTGGAGATATTAAATTCAATTAAATGAAATTAAATGAAATTAAATGAAATTAATATCATCATCATAATCATTATTATGAGCTCCTTCAACTGCCACCTTATTGTGGCGGTGGGGTTTGCCTCTGATCCCCCTTTAAAAAAGGGGGATCGGAGAATGTACTCTAACTACCGTTCCACTGGGTTGTTGAACCTCGGATCCAGGAGGAACAGTTTGGTTTTCGTTCTGGTCATGGAACAGTGGACCAGCTCTATAACCTCAGCAGGGTCCTCTAGGGGGCATGGGAGTTTGCCCAACCAGTCTACATGGGTTTTTTGGGTCTGGAGAAGGCATTCGACCGTGTTCCGCGAGCAATCCTGTGGGGGAATACGGGGAAACGAACCCCATTATATGTGCTGTTCAGTCCCTGTATGACATGTGTCGGAGCTTGGTTCGCATTAGTGGTTGTAAGTCGAACCCGTTTCTGGTGAGAGTTGGACTCCGCCCTGGCTGCCCTTTGTCAACGATTCTGTTCATAATTTTTATGGACAGAATTTCTAGGCGCAGTGAGGGCGTCGGGGGGATCTGGTTTGGTGGCCACAGGATCGAGTTCCTGCTTTTTGAAGATGATGTGGTCCTGTTGGCTTCATCAGGCCATCAACTCCAGCTCTAATTAGAGCGATTTGCAGCGGAATATGAAGTGGCTGGGATGAGGATCAGCACCTCTAAATCCAAGACCATGGTGCTTGACCAGAAACAAATGGAAGAGTTCACGTATCTCAGGGTCTTGTTCATGAGTGAGGGAAGGATGGAGCAGGAGATCGACAGGCGGATTGGTGCAATGTCTGCAGTGATGCAAACTCTGTACCAGTCTGTCGTGGTGAAGAGGGAGCTCACCAGAGGGCGAAGCTCAATTTACTAGTCGATCTGCGTTCCTACCCTCACATATGGTCATGAGCTGTGGATCGTGACTGAAAGAACGAGATCACGGATACAAGCGGCAGAATTGAATGTTCTCCGCAGGGTGGCCGGTCTGTGTGGATTTCCTCCGAGTTCTCTGGTTTCCTTCCACAGTCCAAAGACAAGGCTGGTTAATTGGGAAAAAGGGAAAATTTCTCTGAAGGAGTGAGTGTATGTTGATTGTCTGTATATGTGGCCCTGCGATTGAGTTGAGTTGGGATAGGGTCCAGCATTCCCAGCAACCCTGAGTGCAGGATAAGTAGCAGACAATGGATGAATGGATAATCATTATTATTCTCATTATTAGAATTGTTGTTATTATTATATTACTATTAATACTATTGGTATTTCTATCATTATCATGATTATATTACTGTCAATCAATTGAATACTACTACTACTAATAATAATGACAATGAATAATTATTAATAACATAATTCTTATTAATATATTACTATTATCATTATCATTATTATTGTTGGGATGCGGCTGCTCGTCAAGCAGCAGCCGTCCGGGAGGATGAACCCCAACAGATGCAAGTCGTCAAGCCTCGTCATGATGAGGATAAAGGGAGCCTGTTGCCAGCCCGTCAGAGCCAGATTGTTCCTATTCCCTATTCGCCTCTCCTCGCTCGTGCTACGGCTCACCCTTCATACATCTCCTTGTAACTAAAATCGCTTTAACGCCTCACCTCCTCAGAGAGTCCTTAGGTTTGGGTCAAACCGCTGCATTCATCATGACAATCTGGCCACTCTGACCCAGCGGACACTCTCAGGAGGGCCCTAGCCGAACAAAGCTCTGCAATTTCCTCGCATGACACTGCTCTTAGGGTCCTTCGCTAACAACAACAACATATCACCAACCAGTGACTGGCTCAGCTCATTCAGTTGCTACTTGGCCTTCAGTCTGATCCATCTCCACCTGCAGAGGCCCCCTCCACTCCACCAGTCTCCCAAGCCCTCTCCACCTCCTGAGGAGTTAGCTCCCTCATTCCAGAGAAATCCTCGGGAGATGTAGGTCGTTGTGGGGGTTTCCTTTACACTGCACTCAGGTGTTCAACCATTCACCAGATTGCTTCCCCCACGATGATGCCAAGATCTCTTTCGTCCTCTGACTTCTCACTGACAAAGCTCTAAGATGGGCTGAGGACCAGTTCCAGGAGTATCCAGCTTCGGGTGCACTTATCTCAGTTCATCCAGGAATTCAAGCAG
Organism: Fistularia tabacaria; assembly: GCA_901007705.1. Taxonomy (NCBI): domain Eukaryota; kingdom Metazoa; phylum Chordata; class Actinopteri; order Syngnathiformes; family Fistulariidae; genus Fistularia; species Fistularia tabacaria. The sequence goes on from CAAKHD010008333.1 coordinate 29,871, forward strand.
ACCTTCGGCGGAGATTTGGACCACACCTCCTGGTCCAGAAACCTCTGGATGATTAAACCGGGTCAGAGAATGTGTGAATTCTTCATTGAATTTAGAACGCTTACGGCTGCATCTGGTTGGAACCCCCCCGTGCTTAAGAGCACCTCCTTGAAGGACCAACTAGCCCCCTTGGGGGAGCCCGAGACCCCAGATGAACTTATATCCTTGGCCATCTGCCTGGATAATCGTCTGAGGGAGAGAAACAAGGAGGGAACTAGACAACAGGTCATGCACAACACTAATGATCCATCTCCTTGCAGCACTTTCTCTCATCCTGGACACAGGTCTACTACTCCAGAACCAGAACCGATGCGGGTCGGCTGGACCCGCCTGTCCCAAGAGAAACGCCAACGTCGGGCTAGGAACGGCTTATATATGTATTTTGTTTTCCCCGGTCACTGCATTTCCAGTTGCCCTTGGTGAAAAGACAGCTCCTGCCAGTAGAGGCAGGAGTACTGGTGGGCGGGACACTTCAACACAATCCTGCTCCTTTAACTGGACCTTTAACTATTTTATGTGAGAGCGCAGCTCATGGCCTCCAGGCGCTTGTGGATTCGGGGGCTGAACAGAATCTAATCGATCCCGGCGTGGCCCGCTGTCTCAACCTGCAACCTGAACTGTTGCTGACTCCACTTTCTGTCTCTGTCCTGAATGGGAGGATTCTGACTGCCATTACTCACAAAACCAACAGAGTCACTCTAATTATTTCAGGTTACCATAGGGAGACTGAGTTCCTCCTTTTCCCTGCTGCTAGTTTCCCGCTTGTTAGGGTTTACATGGCTGGCTCAACACAACCCCCATGTCCATTGGGATAATGGTCGACTTGAAAGCTGGAGCTCATTTTCTGTCTAACTGCCTAACATCTTCCCTACAATCTTCCAACCAGACCTCTCTTAAGACTCCAGAACCGGCCACAGACCTAACTTCTGTTCCATCGAAATACCACGACTTGCGAACAGTCTTCAGCAAGGACAAAGCTCTGTCCTTGCCGCCACACAGACTCGACTGTGCTATAGACATCCTTCCTGGAGCTCTTCTTCCTGGAAGTAGGCTATACAGCCTGTCTAGACCTGAGCGTGAGGCCCTGGAGACGTACATCCATGGTTCTGTGGCTGCTGGACCAACCAGGTTCTCCAATCCTGTGGGGGCTGGATTTCTTTTTTTGTCCAGAAAAAGGACAAGACCCTTCGCCCCTGTATTGACTACCATGGGTTGAACCAAATCACTGTTAAGAACAGATATCTCCTACCACTCATCTCCTCAGCTTTCGAATCCATTCAGTGGTCCACTATTTTTACTAAGTTGGATCTCCAAAATGCCTACTATCTTGTTCGGATCTGCCAGGGATATGAATGGAAGACTGCCTTCAAGACCCCCATCAGAGACTTCGGTACCTGGTCATGCCCTTATGACTTTGCAATGCCCCAGCTGTATTCCAAGGCCTTATAAACGATGTACTCCGTGACTTTATAAATGTTTTCAGGTTTGTGTACTTGGATGATATTCTCATCTTCCTCAGGCCCTTGCTGACCACCAGAGGCATGTCCGCTTGGTTCTCCAGCGACTTTTGGAGAACCATCTCTACATCAAGACCGAGAAGTGAGTTTCACAAGCAGTCTGTCGCTTTTCTCAGCTACATCCTTGAGAGTGGACAGATTCAGCCGGATCCTGAAAATTTGAAAGTAGTCTTGGATTGGCCGGTCCCACAAACACGCAAACAGCTCCAGAGGTTCTTGCGTTTTGCCAACTTTTACCGCTGATTCATATGAAATTACAGTCGGATGGCTTCCCCACTGACCGCTCTCACCTCCACCAAGACCACCTTCTGGTCTTGGTGGAGGCTTCATGGTCTCCTGAAGCCAACTCCGTCTTCCTAGAGTTCTCCCAAGCACCCATCCTTATCCAGCCTGACCCTCATAAATAATTTGTTCTTGAGGTTTACACCTTTGAAACGGGTGCCAGTGCAGTCCTATTACAACGCATGGCTTTCGATGGGAAACTTCACCCTTGTGCCTTTTTCTCCCACAGGTTATTCCCGACTGAAAGGAATTATGATGTGGGGGATCGGGAACTCCTAGCTATCAAACCTGCTTTGGAGGAGTGGCGGCGTTGGTTGGAGGGCACCGAACAGCCTGTGCTAATCTGGACAGATCATAAGAATCTAGCTTACCCCCAGTCAACCAAATGTCTCAACTCGCGTCATTCCTGTTTGTCTTTTTGTCAAACGAAGCGATTGTCTTTGGAACCGAACCTCCCTGGTTCGATTCCCTGCTCCTCCTAGTGTGTCGAAGTGTTGTTGAGCAAGACATTGAACCCTTAACTGCTCCCCTGGCGCTGGCAGACGGCGGCCAACTGCTCATGGTTCAGCCATGATGGGTTAAATACAGAGAACGAATTTCCCCAAGGGGGATTAATAAAGTATACATTATTATTACTATTATTATTTTTCTTTTACAGATGAATCTCTCCATCTGATATCGCCCAGGTACCCAAAACATTAAACCAAAGGCCCTTTCCTGCCAGTTCTCGGCGGATGACACGAATGACGAACCAGCTCCCATCCTGCCACCTAACTGCATTGTTGGGTCAGAGGGTACATCCCCACCTCGGTTCGACCTCATCTCATTCACTGGGCCCACTCTTACAAATTCTCTGCCCATCCTGGTATCAGCCAAACTCTTGCCCTTATAAACCGCCGCTTCTGGTGGCTGTCCATCCACAAGGACATTAAGGACTACATCGTTGCCTGCCCTGTTTGGACCCACAACAAGTCCTACCACTCACTGGACTCCTTCAACCCTTAACCATTCCGAAGAGACCCTTGTCAAATATTGCAATCGATTTCGTCACTGGATTTCTACCCTCTAAAGGTATTGCCACCATTCTCACCATCATAGACGTTTCTCTAAAGCCTGTTACCTCGTTCCCCTCAGCTTTGCAAACAGCTCAACATGTCTTCTCTCTCCATGGCATCCCCCAGGAGATTCTATCGGACCGTGGACCTAAGTTTACCTCCCAGGTTTGGAAACAGTTTTGCCTTGCACTCAACGCCAAAGTCTCTCTCACCTCAGACTTCCAGTCCAACGGTCAGACGGAGCAGAGGAACCAGGAGCTTGAGGCCACCCTCAGATGCCTCACGTCCACCGACCCTTCTGAATGGAGCCAGTTCCTTCCCTGGGTCGCATATGCTCATAATTCACACGTCTCCGCTGCCACGGGCATGTCCCCCTTCGAAATCTCCCAGGGCTACCAACCACCACTCTTCCCCGCAGATGGGAAGGATATGGCAGCTACTTCAATCCGCCATCATGTCCGTTGCTGCAAAGGCATCTTGTTTGACACCCTGGCCGCACTACAACGCACCTGGACAGAACCGCTTAGTTGGCCGGAGACAGATCCCCATCTACTCGCCTGGGCAGAAGGTTTAGCTATCCTCTCATGACATCCCTTTGAAGTCTGTCTCCGGGAAACTAGCCCTTAGGTTCATCAGGCCATACAAAATTGAATCCGTAATCAGTCCCACTGTCCGTCTGCCTCCTAGCTGCCTCGTCCATCCAACTTTCCATGTGTCCCAAGTCAAACCTGTCCTTAACAGCACCTTGTTCCCTCCTTCTGAGCACCCTCCACCCGCCTGGTACGTTGGAGGGGCACCCTGTGTACACTGTCCGACAGATTGTTGACTCCCGTGGGCAGGGGATGGCAGTACCTTGTTGACTGGGAGGGCTATGGCCCTGAGGACTGCTCTTGGGCGCCACATTCCTTTATTTTGGATCCATCCCTGATTTCAGACTATTGCCCTTCCCTTCCATCTTGTTCCTCTGGGCAGCAGTTGATGGGGCGTTGATGTTGGGATCCGGCTGCTCGTCAAACAGCAGCTGTGTGGGAGGGTGAACCCAACAGGTGCAAGTTGTCAGGCTGAGGATATAGGGAGCCTGTTCCCAGCCCGTCAGTGCCGGATTGTTGGTTCCCTATTCGTCTCGCCCTTCCTAGCTAGGTTCTTCGTCTCGCCCTTCATTCATCTCCTTGTAAATAAACCCCTATAACACCTTACCAAGTCAGTGTCCTTGCGTTTCGGTCGAACCCCTGCATTCATCATGACAATTATATTCTTGTCATCAACATTTTTATTATCATCATCCAAGAAACCAAATCAGCTTGCCACGGCAATTTTCCTGGCAGTTTAAATTTTAGAGCATGAGCTAAATATGAGAAGAAATCTTAACATCTTGATCTAAATTTTGATCATCATTTTGATCTTAGAGTTTGTACTGAAATGATGTAATATTGAATTGACATGACAAACCTTTGAGACTTCTGTAAAACGACGACTAAGTTTGAAAACTGGGGCTCATGCCACAGTAAACAAAACAAATCCAGTAACATCGTGATTCCTGCACCACCCCTCCCCCTCGCATCCCAAACACTCACACTCATCATGCTCAGTAAGTCTTCCTCTGAGAATTATACCTCTATGTCCGACTGGGCAGCACTGATCAATGCCCTGATCAGATTTTCCAACCGTGAGGCAACAAACTTAGATTACCATTAAATTCCACTGCTGTTTTAACTGGACCCATGTGGTCAGATCTTTATCGAAGCACACATCATTGTCTTGGGCTGAAAAGATGTGGCGATACATTTTGCTGGTACTGAAGCCTTATGATGCAAACTGCTGCAACTCATCCCGATATGGTCAGATATTTTTATAAGAGCAGTGGTCTGAACGCATATTCAATTTGACAAGTTGCTAACTGAAGGAAATTACACACAGTACACCTTAGGTGGATGACAAACTTAAAATAGTGCAGATATTTAATCTTCAATAGGTTAGTGCGGTCAGATGTGTGATTTTGCACATAAGTTTAATATTAAACACAAAAGGTCAAAGTTCAATTTGTACTCCGTAATAAACCCAATGTACATTCAACTCAACCGCCAACTGATGTGATACGTGCCATTTTTACAGAATTGAAATTATTTTTTTCGCTCTCGGTCTGCATTTACAGCTGTGACAGGCATTGACATGCAAAGGAGCGTAAGAGCCCATCGATCCTGCATGCAAAGGTTGTTGTAATGTCCCTGTGGAACCAAGTTCAATGGGCAGACACCAATTTTACCGTTTTTATTGAAAGCTCAATATAATTGATTATTTTACTGTTGAGAACTCCCAAACACCATTGCACATATGCTTATTCTGAAAATAGGGAGAATAAAACAGCTGCTGTGAAAAATTTAATTTTGTGTCAATGAATTTATTATATATTTCAAGATAATATCAATAATATATTGATATCAATACAATATATTATTACAAAGAATATATATTATATAGTATATTACATTTGACTATATATCATAAATCAGTAAAAATAAATAATTTGACCATTTCCTCAAGCTCAGCTCAATGTCATTTTGTTATGTCAGTAGATAACATCAGAGCCCTGTTTTCAGCACATCTACAGTATTCAGATAAAACACAAAGCTATCAAAAGACTGGTCGCAGACATGGATTGGTGTTTGCAGCAGCGTGTGGCAGTAAATCTGAGTTACAACCTGCCTCAGCCATTCCTGACTTAATATCCAACGACTGGTGCAAAAAGATAAACATGTGTCAAATGATTAATAAACACACACAACAACGACCATAAGTTGTTATTACCTGATAAGTGGACGTTATTTGTTGCCATGGCATACAACATTTAAAGGGTGTATTAAAAGAGATGAAGATTTGACAGGAATATGCAATTAAAACCTGAGCTTTCACTTTTCGTTTTGCAGGCCATTTATATGTCACATTGTTATTGTCGACATGTTACTATACCAGTATTAGTAGTTGCATTACATCAAATGTGTGTCCTTTATTTATGAATCTCTCAGTTGTAATTGTGTGGAATTGTGACTACAATTTACAAAGGGCACTGAAATGTGATACTATGGTATTTAGCAAAAGAAAAATTATGATGATGGACTTTTGTTGAAATGTACTCAAAATTTTGAACTCTTCTTTTTCTTTTCTTCAGTGACATCTAGATAACACACATCTCTTTCTGACCCTCACACTATCTTTATGCACTTGTCTCCTTTTCATGTATACCTATTTGAAATAATTCCTTTCGGTCCCTTTGAATCTAAATCTTAGTACACCAAGCGACTGGCGTTTTAGCCACACTTAGGGTGTCAGGGTTTCTCTGCTGATTTGATGCAACTCAATGTGAGATATAAAGCCAATCAGAAAGTTTTAAATCACTGCAATGGACAGGTGAGCTGCCCCTGAGAACAGCCCCTTTGATTTTAGAGCTGAAGGATATCGAAGGGGCATCTATGCGGGATTAATTTTGTTAAATTGTATTTTTTCCCCCTTTTTCCCCCTGAAGGGATACAGGGGGAAGGAATTGGGAGGGAGCAAATAAATTTTCCAAGAATAGTAAGCTACAATAAGAGATTGGAGAGATGGAAGGAGGGCTGCAGGGATAATATGGAGACGTACCCATTCATCTCAGCTGTGAACTGCAGAGATGTTTCAGCTGCATGAGCATATTACATCTTAAATTGACCCCTTTTATGGGGTTTGTAATAATGCCCAAGAGTGTGTGTGTGTGTGTGTGTGTGTTTGTCTAAAAATGTATGGTTACTTGCGTGCAAACAAGCAGTTCAGACCAGCCTCCGTGCTGACAGACAGTGCACTTTCAGCAAATCTCAAGGACACATTCTATCCAGGCTCACACACACACATCAAAATCACTTTGAGTTTGACATTCAAACTTCTAAAGCAAACTTGAAATGCCAAACGTACATCATTCGATAAGGATAATAACACTGTAGTGGATTTTCTCTAACTTTGCCTTTTTGAACCCACATGCTTCCACCCTTCTATTTACCCTGGTTTCTCTTACCTGACGGGACAGTTGTGCGATGAAGCAGCCGTTGGTGAACTGAGATGTTTCGAGCTTGAAGAACTTGAAATGATCTGTCTCTTCTGACTGGACATCACCGGGCAGAAAAGGCCCGTTCACCCTGAGGGAGCAAAGCAACAGGTATGACTCATTCGCAAAAGTCCTGTGTTTCATATTTTCATTCATTGTTTACAACACCATTACAGGCCGCTGTTGTTGTAACTGGAGTGAAGAATAGTATAGAAGAAATGACAGTCAAAGAATGTAATAAACACCCAAAAATAAATAATTCTAAAACCCAAATTGTCACGGGGTTTGCGTGTCCCAATAATCCTGGGAGCTATGTTGGGTCACCCAACACCAACCGGTCCCAGGAAAGGGGTGAGACAAATTGATTCCTCAGATGATTCCCATGAGGAAGAAAAATCATGGACCCAGTTTTCCCCTGCCCAGACGCGGGTCATCGGGCCCCCCCCCCCTGGAGTCAGGCCCAGGGTGGGGCTCGATGGCAAGTGCCTGGTGGCCGGGCCTGCACCCATGGGGCTTGGCTGGCACAGCCCATAGGGGCGACATGGGTCTCCCTTCCCCAGGGTTCACCCCCCACAGGACGGGCCAAGTTAGTCGGGTGCAGTGTGAGCCGGGCGGTGGCTGGAGCAGGGGACCTTGGCGGTCTGACCCTCGGCTGCAGAAGCTGGCTCTAAGGACATGGAATGTCACCTCTCTGGCGGGGAAAGAGCCTGAGCTGGTGCGCGAGGCCGAGAGATTCTGACTAGATATAGTTGGACTCAACTCTCGAGAGGGGCTTGACTCTTTTCTACTCTGGAGTTGCCCCCGGTGAGAGGCGCCAGGCAGGGGTGGGCATTTTGATTACCCCCAGACTTGGTGCCTGCATGTTGGGGTTCAACCCGGTGGACGAGAGGGTAGCCTCCCTCCGTCTTCAGGTGGGGGGACGGGTTCTGACTGTTGTTTGTGGCTATGCACCCAACAGCAGTTCAGTATATCCACCCTTCTTGGTGTCCTTAGAGGGGCTGCCAGAGAACGCTCTTTCTGGGGACTCCCTCATTCTATTGGGAGACTTCAACGTTCACATTGGCAACGACCGTGTGACTTGGAATGGTGATTGGGAGGAACGGCCCCCCTGATCTGAACCCGAGTGGTGTTTTGTTATTTTGACTTTTGTGCCCGTTATGGACTGTCCATAACAAACACCAAGTTCAGGCATAAAGGTGTCCATATGTGCACCTGCCACCAACGCACCTTAGGCCACAGTTCTTTGATCGACCTTGAGGTTGTATCGTCTGACTTGCAGCCGCATGTCCTGGACACTCGGGTGAAGAGTGGGGCGGAGCTGTCAACTGATCACCACTTGGTGGTGAGCTGTCTCCAATGGTGGGGGAGGATGCCAGTCAGACCTGGCAGACCCAAATGTATTGTGAGGGTCTGCTGGGAATGTCTGGCAGAGTCTCCTGTCAGAAGGAGTTTCAACTCCCACCTCCAGCAAAGCTGGAACCATGTCCCAAGGGGGAAGGGGGACATTGAGTCCGAATAGGCCATGTTCCGCGCTTCCAGTGTTGAGGCGGCAGTTCAGAGTTGCGGTCGTAGAGTAGAGCTGCTCCTCTGCATAGAGAGGAGTCAGATGAGGTGGCTCTAGCATCTGGTAAGGATGCCTCCTGGACGCCTCCCGGGGGAGGTATACCGGGCATGTCCATCTGGGAGGAGGCCACGGGGAAGGCCCAGGACACGCTGGAAAGACTATTTCTCTCGACTGGCCTGGGAGCGCCTTGAGTTCCCCCCAGAAGAGCAGGCCCATGTGGCAGGGGAGAAGGAAGTCTAGGCCTCCCTGCTCCAGCTGCTGCCGCTGCAACCTGATCACGGATAAGTGGTGGAAGACGGATGGTCTCTGTTTTTTTTATTGAGTGTTGTCACAGAGAGCTAAACAATACTGATAATGATCACAACAGTATTTGAACAATGTTGAGATTAAGAGCTGCACAATACATCTTAAAAAGAGACATGCTGTAAAAATGTGGAATTTCTTGCCTCTAATAATGGGTCCTAACACACACACACACACATATGCTTGTGAAGAAGTTCCAGGCTGACTGAATGATTTGTGTCTCGGATACAAGATGGTAAATTCTGGCTGAAAATAAAAACAGCAGCAGCTGGTCCCTGTATTCCCCTGGGGAGATCATGGAACTAACAGAGGTCTATGCGTATAAATACTGTTAATCTAAATTCAGATTTGGGTAAGCCAGCACAAAATTCTAGCTTTTAATAGTCCACTGTTGATGCCCGAACACGACAGTTCTAGATCATCCCTACTTTCATATGAAAACGCAACTGATTATTGCTAGGGTGGGGAGGCTTGCTATGTCTCAACACAGATGGTCCTTTTTACGGCCTCAAGACAAGCCTGTGCTCCATTGTTGGCTGTTCTGGAATATTGTTAATCTTAAGAAACTATCCTCAAGATTTAAGATGTTTGTTCAAAATTGTCAGTAAACCGAAAACAACGTGAACTACTCTCCATTGTTCATGTTAGAATTCAAAACACATTATTTATCGTAGCTTGACACCAGGAGATTACTTTCAGGTTCATGAATATGTAAGTTTTTGGAATGGGGAAGGTCTCAGCTTTCAGGTCACAAACATTGAGAAGAGACTAACACGACATGTAGAGGAGCTCTTGTATCGAGCATTTATATATTCCATGTTGCCTTACTTGCCACGGGTAACTGATTTATTTGTTTTTTCATGTAAAAGAAGGGGGGATATTTAATCATTGACATCCCTAGCCTGCCATAAACCAATGCAGGAGGCTCACAGAGATGTAAGCCCAAAATATCTCTAGTCCTTGGGAAGCTTAATAACTGCATGGACATCTGAAAGAGAAGATTTCATTATATTTTATCTCAGCGTGAGTCTGAAATATTTGTTTGAAGAAACCGATCCTAATTCCTCCAATCATGGCCAAGGCACCATGTAGAGCTTCATTTTGATAAAAATGTGTGTGAAGCAAGATGTCAACTAGCTCACGAGTCAGCCAGTAAATGAGCCTCCGGGCTTGAAGTTAACATTCGTCTTTGTCAGAATAAAACCATTTGTGCGTTTATTTTTTCATTTTCATTTCTTATGTGATCAATGCTCTTAATCCCATATGAAAAGCTATTTGGTAACCATTTTTTGTAGCTAAACTTTACTGCTACAATTATCTTAAAACATAGGATATGGTTTAAAACAAGAATAATAATCACTTCTGATGGCAGGATACATCAACCACAATTCTCCTGCTTCATCCTAAACATAAATTTGTGAGGAACTAGTGTATGTATGTGTATGTTTACCTGAACGGCATGTGTTTAAATTGGACATGTGTTTTCTGTAATACTTTTTTCACGAGCTGCTCATTCTCCTCAGGACACAATGAGCGAGTACAGTAGACCACTGTCTGAACCTTCGGGACTGAAAAATAAGAAAGATAAGTGACAGTAATGGAAAAATAAACTTCAGAAACCAATTAATCAATGTATTCTTATCATTTTCGCCAAATTGATTCAAATAATGTTGTGCAACACTCACAGGTGAGAGCATGAGCCAGCAACCGGGCCTGCTGGGTGCTCAGTTTTTGAATTTTGCTCTGTGATACCGAACCTCGAGACAAGTCTTTCAGTAAATCCAAGTCTGTGAAAAGAAATAAACTTCTAATCTTCTCTTATATTAGATATAAAAAAAAGTAAAAACAAAATTATAACATTTCTTGATCTATATCTATGCTGTTTATCCTTGCTTGAATGGCTTAGAGGAGACCAAAGAGGACATTTAGGGATGTGGTGAAGAGGACATGAAGAGGAGAGGGTTAGATAGAGGTAGATGATTCACTGTGGCAACCCCTGAAGGGAACAGTTAAGCGGAAAAGAGGAAGCACTTAATAAGTACTCCAGATTCTTAGTCCCCAAAATATGATTTATGCGGGATTGTCAGCCTCTCTCCCATTTGCAATGTTAGTACCTCCATGTTCTGTAAAGATGGTGGGCACCGGGTCACTGAGAGCAGAGGATGAGCACTGAGGAAGCACCATGACAATCTTCAAACGTTGGACTGTGGGGTCCCACTCACTCAAACCACAGAAAGCTTGCGACAGCACTTTGACATCTACCCCGTGATGCAGAGAAGTGACACAAATATAACTCAAACAATTAACACATATCACATAAACACATATCATTGAATAAGTATATACAGGAATAGCAAAGTTAGTATATTTTAAATTATCAGGACTGAAACTAAGCAAGACACAATCCTGACCTTTTCCAAATCTATAAACTGTTTAACATGCACTTGTCTGAACCATCACAGCTTTGGTAATTTTTCACTGTGGTATTTACTTTTTATTACTATGTTGGCGCCTAAATGCCAGGCTTAAATCTGACATTACTGAAAAGTGTGTCACTTTTTGATAGGACGGCTTTTTGGAGACCAAATTTTAAGAGTCTGAGCTGCATTGTTAGCTCAAGTTTACATAGAAAATCCCAGTAAACCCATTGACATGAATCTGGGTAGTTAATCTCCTTTGGTATTGGGAATGCAAACCTGGCTGGCACTGGGGCAAGAAGTTGATTCCCACTCTTTTGCCAGACCACAAGCGGGTGTCCTGTGGCCTTACTTGAGATGTAGTATTATGTCATTCTGCTCTTTACTGAAGACAAAACAGACTGATAGACGAGGTGTGAGTTTTCTGGAACTGAAACTCTGCCACGAGAGATGACTTCCTCTCCCAATACCTGAGCCGAACTGTGTAAATCAGGCGGTAAGTGATACTGGAGACTTAGCTTGTTACTTAAGTTTCTCGTTGCAAGAGGAGTTGTTGAGGTTTTGGGATTCGTTTCACTTCTCATCCAAGCAGCTTCTTCAGTCCTAGCTGACTGTGTGGAGTCCCAGGGCTGATTCATAGTCAACTTTTAATATGCATGCGCATATGGTTGGAGCTCTCTATCTCTACGTTTTCTGGAATTTTGCGGATGTGTAGCCAACCACAGCAAACAAGCAGTACCAATGGAAGCCAAGGGGGTAGGGCTGCGCCATATGCTCAAGTGTGACCAGCATAAGGAACAGAAAGACAACAAGGCTTCGTTATAACTGGGGGAGAAGTACTCTCTGCCGTGTTTTTAACCGCTGTCTATCGCACTGCCTCTTCTTGTGTCTTGTCTCTGAAACAGAAACGTGGCGCTCAGAACTAGGAACTTGAACTCTGAACTCTGCAATGCCCTCAACTGGATGTATTGCTTTTGAAACGGGCGTGCCTATTTATGTAAACAACATGCGCATGAATGAGCTGTTAAGTATACAAGCAATGTGGAGTGGCAGGGCCCTGCCCTGCACTTCCCCTAAGGGGGTTGTTAGGAACTCAAAAAACTGGCCAGGTAGTCCGAATTGGGGTTTGAATGGAGTTCAGTAGGATTAGGTGTGAGTTGTTGACACCTTCTGGCTTAAGGTTGAGTCGAAGTAAATCTGTCTCAGGACAGATCTGAACACTGGGTCATCAGTGGCTAAAAGGTGGAGTCAAACCCTCCTCTTCTGTGGAGTGATGGTCTCTCCAGTTTGGCACTGATGTCTTCTTTTAACCCTTGCCAAATCATCCATCCTACATGGCCAGACTCAGCTCTTTCTTCATGATCTCCAAGGACATTATGTAATACTGAATCACTATTTCCTCTTTTGCAAGTGGTAAATCTATGGGAATTGGCAACTTCTCAGAAAATGAAAAGGAGACTGGAAAAAAACAACTTTGACAAATCTAAACTGTTTGCATTCTGACCAGTGTATCAAAGGAAGAGTTTATATCAGCAAAATCACTCAAAGCTAACAGTAGATTACTTACTTTTGATGTCCATTTCTGTCAGCAGGATTTGTATCTCCTCCAATTGTGAAGGTGTATGATCTGCACCGCACACTAGCACAGAACTTGAGCTGGCAGTGGCTACAACAGCTATGTGAGCTACAGTCAAGGCTGAGAAGGACCCAGCCACCAGGATATCATCATTGTCAAACAGCAAAGGGCGTAACACACTCATTGCCACGCACAGGCTCCTGTCCTGGAGAGGGTCATACATTCAGGTGTGGGATGAGTAGTCAGAATTATCCCTTTTAGCCTTTCAGCTTTTTTATGTTTCTAACCTGAACAAATAATAGAGGCTGAACAGCATTGTTCGTCTGGAGTTAAATATTAAACCTGTAATGGAGCATTTAGCAAGAAGACAAACGAAGATGACATAGTTTTGTGTATTTTTTCGAACAGGTAATTATCCTTCAGGTTGGCAATGTGGCGCAATGGTTAGTGCTTCCACCTCATTAAGATGGTCAGTGGAGTGTGCGTGTTCTCCCTCGTATCCTGATAAAATCCTAAAAGCCTGCTCCTGGCAAAGAAAAGAATAATTGAAAATTTGTCATACCTGGAAGTTAAGAACATATGATGTTGTTAGGCTGCTGTGCAGCATCGTGGCATGGAAATTATGGGAGAAGATGAGCGTATCGGGGCAGAGCACGTCCCTACAGAACATCGACTCCCTGAGGTCAAATATGCTTTGTATCTCGCACAGCCCATTGCGATGCAACTCCTCGCAGACTTGTTCAGTGCTATCAATGACAAAGCAGAAACACTTTTGTCATACTACAGAAATGGATTGAATGAGAAAAACCTAAAAGCAAACAAACAAACTTTTTAAATTGAGATAAACAGTATTAAACCAATAGCATTGTAAGGAGCAGTCCTTCCACCTTTCAGCTGCAGGGACCTTCCTTTCTCACTCGAGATGGAAGGACGACAACAAATCCAGAAATCAAAGTATTCTCAAATTCAGTCACGGATGACACAAACCCCGCCCTTGAATCCTCTGTAATTTTTTGCTTCATTTCTAGTGGCATCTTTGAATGTTTTGCAATAAAGTTTCTCAGATAGGTAAGGTTAATTTTCATTCATGTTGTTGATTTGTTTGTCTGTCATCAAGTGTTGTCGTCAAATATCTTGAGCCTTATTGAAGAGGATATTATGTAGATGGCAAATATTACCATCCAAAGGTCACCATATTATGTTGAGGTGCCTGTCCAGACAAAATGTTTTATAAAATCACTTTAATTATTAATATTAATCATCAAAATTTTGAAAAATAAAAGCTTGAAATATCTCACTCTACGTGTAATGAAGCTATTGCGGTGCTCAGCGAGGAATAATCCATGACAGAGGCTTGGAGTCTTGTATGCGACTATCTTTAATACTGAGCACCACCATACCACGATACAACAACAACCACAGTGCACTCCTGGGGCACATATATACCTCTGTCTTAAGCCACGCCCCTCAGCCCCTAGGCCACGCCCCTCAGTGTCCGCCACACTATATAATATATAGGTTATATATAGGTTTCACTTTCAGAACAGTGACAAAAAATATTGAACTTTTTCATGATATTCAAATTTTTTGAGCTGCACCTATATAGTGAACTCTGTGACTGGCATTAGACTGTCTTGAAACACTTTACCAAAAGATTTGGATGCCACAGAAAATATGACCCATGAATGATTGTCCTTCTATCCTACCAAATATTAAAAATAATTTTAGCCATAGTGGACATCTGAGTGAATAATGAAATTCCTTCCTGTCATTCCTGAGATGATCTTTTTATAAGAATGGGATGAGGACAGTATTGCAATGACACTGACCTTCAACTGAGAAAATAGAATTAGTTTATTCTTGAATTCAAATGGATATAACTGGATTTTTTTGGTTGTTTGCTAAATCTAAAGAAATTCTTTTCAAACTTTTCTGAGATACCTCCATTTCAGTGTGACTGTCAAACATGTTTGCAATGTACCTGGTCTTCAGTGTATTAACCCATGCGTAAAGAGGTAGAGCTTTTGCTTGTTGATGTTTGGTCCTCACAGCGTCAGAGAGAATGCAGGACAGACTCCTCAGCTCGTTCTTTACCCTGCAGCGGGCGATAGACGCTGCCAGCTTGGTCTTATACCTGTGATTAATGCACATCAAGTCAGAAAGGCTCACTATTCATGACCTCTGATCCCTTGAAAAGACCATAGGAGTCAATGACAGACCTTTAAATCTTCTCTCGATAAACTACTCAATTTATGATGCAGGCCTGTTATACCTTTGCAGGCTGCTCTCCATATCCCTGACTTCCTGCTTCTGCTCTTTGTCCTCCTTTGATGAACGTTCATGCAGCAAAAACTTCCGGTCCTGAAAGTCAAACAGCATCACCATTGCCAATGGCAGCAAATCACTGGCCTGCAAAAAAGATGACAGATGCCGATCATCAGACTTAGAATATTGAAAGAAATTTTCTATAAGGAATACAATTTTTCTGACATTGTCAAATATTTCAGTCTTCATCTCTCTCTCTCTCTAGCTTCGTGCCAACTAACAATACGTTCACACACACACACACACACACACACACACACACACACACACACACACACACACACACACACACACACACACACACACACACACACACGCACGCAGGCGCACACACACACACACACACACACACACACACTTCACTGGGCAATGTTATACAGTGTCATTTACAGTCTCCCAGTTAAAAAGCTGAGCAGACGCTACATTGAATGCATCATTTCCTACCAATAACTGTGTTCACAGCACAGACCTGAATACAAATGGCCTTTTAATAGGCCTCCCAGTTTTTCAGTATTCTGATAGAACAGAGCCATTTGGACCAGCAGGAAACGGCGGCTCAGTGTAGGAACAGTCCAAAAAATGTAAAGACATTTTAGCAGTCTGTGGTTGAGGGCTTCAGATTTGCTCAGCAGTGTGTTGCAAAAATTTGCAGTTGAGAGGACGAATCACGTCCAATAAGACTCACAATGTGCTGTGAAATGTGGAAATTGCTGTCCATCATGATGTCCTCGAGTAAATCTTGGTCTGAGAAGAGAACTTTTTTCAAAAGACCTGAAAACCTGTCAAACTTTTATAAAGAAGTTAAAATCCAGCCAAAGCTAAAAAGCTTAATCACATACTATACATTAAAACTGAGCACTTTGCTGCCTAATGACAAATGTATTAATGCTAATTTGATTTCAATCGGTGAAAAAATACGATGAAAAATTTATTTTATTAAAATACATAACAACACATTTGCATCTTCATAGAAATGTTCAAGGTCTGTTTTCTTTTAGAACATAGAATACAACATTACTCCCAGCCAGGTATCCCTGCACCATTCGAGTTTGTGACTATGGTTTTGTTAGCATGCTAATGGCACACACCTCTTATCACCACACACACCCATCTTCTTAAGAACTCATTACTTACAGTTGCACAGATAAAGGACAAATAACACCTCATACATTAATTCTGTTGTTTCAGCTGCTATTCATAGGGATAATGTTTCCACTTAGAAAACTGAGACATCCGCAGAAGTAAAATCAAAGCAGTTCAAATGTGTTTCTTCCCAATCATGCGTGAAATAACCACTTCATTTCCTTAAGGTGTTCCCTTCAAACATGGAAGCTTACCATGAGAGATTATAATCAGACAGGGTCTTGTAAAGTTAAATTGTTCATTTCAAAGATATTAAAACCTGTGATCAGACACACAGACATACATTTTAGTGTGCTGAAGGCCAGTTGGTAGGCCTGTAGCTCTGTAGTCTTGTCCCCGCTCCCTAGTAGAGAGGTTTCTGTCTTCTCATAATGCAGGAGCTGATGGATAGCTGGTTTTTCCATGCATAGTCGCTGGAAGATGGCTGCTGCCTGCATGTAGGCTTGATCTGACAGAGGCATGGCTACTGACAAGGGTCAATGAGAGGAGGACGATGTGGAGGGATATAAGTAAACTTTCATTGACGCTTTAGGGTTGTCATGTTCACTTGTAAAAGTAGAAAAAATTGCAGTTATTACCAATCACTGTAATTGTTATTAAGCCTTAATACATAGAATTTTGTTTTATGTAAAATCATAAAGTGAAAAAGACATGCCACCCTGAACACTAGGTGTAAGGTTATAAGAAGAAACAGCAAATTATAGCCATTCTTTTCATTAAAAAAGGGCCTCCAGTTTTCCAGTGTTTTACTTTTTCCCTTACAGTGGTGAGATACACACACCCACATGTTTCTTCACTGAATGCTCAATATGTGTTAAATTAGAGTACCAATATTGCAATGTACTCAGGGAATTGACGGAATATACAGCCAAAAAAATGAAAGACTCAGGAGAGATGCTCACCTTGGGAGGGAATCGTTGAATGAAAATTAAGAAGTGAAATAAAAGTTGAAGGAGGTTTCCTTTTAGTCTGAATCTTTTGATGTAAGATGATTTCCCCAGTCAGAGAGCTGGCAGTCACATCTTCACCTGCACCGACTTCTCAAAGATACAACGTATTTGTGTGTAATGTTCTTATTCATTTTTCCAGATATACCATTGGGCAAACTGATATATCTGAATTCATTTCAATTGTAATTAACAGAATGTTACTTCTTTTTTTAGGCTGAAAACACATCTGAACTTAGTTACATCTCTGATTAACTCTTGCATAATAAAACAATTCAGCAATCATTAACATTGTAAATGCTTTGGCTATTTGTGTTGGTATCTCTTCATAATATTCAATTAAGAAAAGAAACTAGCTGACTATTATTAAGACAAAAAAAGCAACAAATATTTGCTTAAAAACTCCACAATGCATAAATAATGTGCACCATGCAATAGAAAACAAAAAACCTTTTGAGATATATGACAAATATGAGAAAAGGGATTTGTTAATGTCAAGATTTCAAATGGTAATAATGAATATTTCCTCAAAATACTCCAAACCATAATGTAGACCTTGCATGTTTATATAGATATATAGCTGGATAGATAGCTAGATAGATAGAGAGAGAGAGAGATAGATAGATAGATAGATAGATAGATAGATAGATAGATAGATAGATAGATAGATAGATAGATAGATAGATAGATAGATAGATAGATAGATAGATAGATAGATAGATAGATAGATAGATAGATAGATAGATAGATAGATAGATAGATAGACCTTTTGAAAATAAGAATTAAAAGATATAGTATTTAACACTTTACCTTTGCTTGCCATCATCACATCACAGTTTTGAACTCAAGATTCTCATTCATTCAATCAATCGTGATCCTTTTATTTGTTTTTCATGTTCTTTTTTTCCCCCCAGGTCCTACTGCCCAAGCTGAATGGTTTGAAGCTTGAATGCAGAGCTGAAATGGAAAAAAAAGATGCAAAGCTCCAGTCGCCGTTGAGCCACACAGTGAGCCCCCTTCCAGTTTTTGTGAATATGAGACATTGCAGTTTCAGGCTGCTTAGGGTAACTGGGTCTCTTTGGGTGTAATAAAGCAGCCTCTCACATTCATCACCATTAATAAATCATTGGCTACTTGTCCGACCCTGGACAAAGGTCTATCTCTGACTGACCCGCTTCACTCATCTACAAGCGAGCACGTGCACACTAATACTCACACTCACATACTCACACAACCACATGCAGCTTACAATTTTCCAGAACATGAGTATTCAGGTGACATCACTCGACTTGACATGAGGATTAATATCCAAAAGTGCAGGGACTGGTAGCCCCTAATTAAATTGGATGACTGAATGCGGAGAAACACTCACAGACTGTAATCGGCTTTTAGAGTACCCTTTAACTTTCAGGCTGAAAGTTTTGAATTTACCAGAAATGTGGAAAGTGTTCAATATGTTCAGGTCAGTGCAGATGGAATAAATGAATGAATATCAAACAGCCCTGATTTAATGAGTATGAAGCTTCTTTTTTTTCCCTGCAGGAGAAATGCTAAGTCCACTTAATAGAACTAGTGTTGGAAGATAAAGCTACAAGAGATTAGTGCAATTTGCATAAAAGATGATAGGTTGTTTAAAATTGTATAACAGACCTCTCCTCTGTCATTCAGAATCCTCTCAGGAGGACCAGGGCTCATTTTCTGTAGCATTCCTTCTTGTTCCCTGCACAAAATGTGTTCCTATGTGTGTTCATAGTGGACTAGCTATTATGTGTTCTGCATGGTCTTGGTGTGGAGCATGCTGGTTGTCCTGAGTTTGGAATGTCATGGCAACAATAGAATAATTAAGGATCTATTTAATTTCTAATGGGGATGGATAGTGTCATAAAAATGTCTTGTATTCAATATAAGAAAGATTTTCATCATACAAGGATGCGCATGATGTTTTACTCTGGGAAGTATATTAAAGAAATTCATAGGGTATTTCTTTTGTGTTTTTTTAAATACATTTTGAACATGGAATTATATAACAATATATATATAATATATAATATATATTATATATCTTATATAATATATAATATAATTATATATTATATATTATATATATAATATAATATAATATATATTAATATATAATATAATACATATAATTATACATATATAATAATATAATATGAGAAAAAAGACTGCTGTGAAACAGTGGAAAGTATGAATGGGAAAACAGGAAATCTGCTTTCTGGGTCAATGTGTGGGGACACTAAATGTTTTCAGTGTTTTACATCTATACCTCTGCAGCCATGAGACAGGACATGTGTATGTCAGACGCCTCCTGCTGGCCACTACTCTTTACAATTACGCACATGCAGAATAAAAAGTCTTATAAAAAGAACTGGTGCAACAACTCTGAAAAAATCAAAAGAAATAGTAATAATGATGACGATGATAGAGGTTATTATAATAACCTGTCAATCACAGGGCCACATATAAAGACATAACACCATTCACTCCCTCATCCACACATAAAGTCAATCTAATGCATGTCTTGGACAGTGGAAGGAAACCAGAGGCACATTTATCATAATAATAATAATTTCATTTTTATTATGATCACCCTGAGTACAGGATAAGCTGCATAAAGAATGGATGAATGAATTAAGAATTAATGAACATTATTATTATGGTTATTATTATTATTATCATTACCATTATCATTTGTCACCATCTGTAGGAGGGGCCAAGTGGGTATGCTGTAGTGTTTGCGGTGTGATGGTTGAAGTTGGGGACCTTGGCAGTCCAATTCTCGGCTACAGAAACTGGTTCCAGGGACTCGGCATGTTAACTTTTCTGGTAGGAAAGGAACCTGAGCTGGTGTACGAGGCTGAGCGGATCCATCTAGATATAGTAGGACCCACCTCAACGCACAGCTTGGACTCTGGTGCCAATCTCCTCAAGAGAGGTTGACTCTTTTCCATTCCGGAGTTGCCAGTGACAAGTATGCAAGCAGGTGTGGGCATACTAATTGTCCCCCGACTCAGTTTAACCCAGTGGTGTTTTGTTATTAGACTTCTATGATTGGCACAAACACCATGTCTGCAACAAAAACCATGTTCAAGCATAACGGTATGCATGTGTGCACTTGGCGCCAACACACCCTAGACCGCAGCTTGATGATTGACTTTTGGTTCAGTAATCAGACTTGCGGCATCATGATCTGGACACAGGGCTGAAGAGAGTTGTGGAGCTGTCAACTGGTTACCATCTTGGGTTGAGTCAGCACCAATGTTGGTGGAGGATTCTGGTCAGGCCTGGCAGACCCAAACGCATCATAAGAGTCTTCTAGAAACATCTGTCAGAGTCTCCTGTCAGAATAAGCTTCAACGTCCACCTCCAGAAGGACTTCCTTTGTCCCAGGGGAGTAGGCCATGTTCCAGGCCTCCCCTGTTTAGGCGGCAGACAGGAGCTGTAGTGCTAAAGTGGTAACCCCAAACCCGCTGGTGGACATGAGAGGTAAGGGCTTTAAGAGATTTCTGGTACACCATTTGGCAGCCCAGGAGGGGGGAGCAGTCCACTGTCAACATATCATGGGGATGGTGCACTGCTGACCTAAACTCAAGACGATGTGTCGTTGGAAGGAATACTTTGGTTTGGTGGCCTCAGGATTGGGTCCCTGCTTTTTGCAGACGATGTGGTCCTATTGGCTTCATCAGTCCATGATCTCCTGCTCTCACTGGAGTGATTCAGAGACGAATGTGAAGCAGCCACAATGTAAATCATCATCTCTATATCTGAGGCAAGGTTCCCACCTGGAAAAAGATGGAATGCTCGCTCCAGGTTTGGGATGAGAGCCTACCCCAAGTGGGGGAGTTCAAGTATCTTACAGTTTTGTTCAGAAGTGAGGAAAAATTGCAGTGGTAGATTGATGTGCAGATCAGTGCAGTGTCAGCCATAATGTTGACTCTGCATCGGTCTGTCATAGTGAAGAAAATAGCCAAAAGTTTCTTCTTCTTATTGTTGTTGTTGTTATAAGGTTTGGTTATCAATTTTTTCCCTCATCCACAACATCAATTACAGTCGAAAACATGATATAATCTTGAGTTAATTTGAGTTCATTTTCATTGCCAAATTAATAAAAGAAATGTGAATATGAATGGTGTCAAAAATATTATCCAATGCTGAATTTAATAATGTCCTCTATCTTGGTTCAGTTTCTCCTTCTTCTTTTACATTTGTTTTCTGATTTTCTTTCAAAACATGAAGAAAATCAAAATATAATAGCATAGTTTTTGCTAACTGATGATGTTCTTGACAGCCGAATAAGATTTGGCATGATTTAAAGTTTTAAGGATGTAATGTTTTTTACTTTTTTTTATTTATTTTATCATGTTTATCTTTTGTTACATTGTAAATTGTCTCTGATTATCCGAGAAGGCTCAATAGAAATCTGTTCTATGATAATAGCAATATAGAATTATCACTATTATAAGTGCAATTGTTGTTAATATTAATGTTTACAAAACAAAGACCCAAGTACTTTCAAATGTATATTTCTTGTTTTTTATGGGATTTATGTCTATTTTTTTGTAATGAATATTTTATTTGAGAATTCAAGTATAGGTAAGGTTATCATTGAATTTAGGAAGTAAATAACCACACAATATACCCTCTTGATAAATATAGCGTTTCACTGTTATGGAAACAGTGAAAGTGTTATGGGAAATAATCACCAAATATTGATCAAAACAATAGGTTGAGAGCAGAATTCAAGGTCCTGTTAGCAAACCATATCCCATGCAGATACCAACAATAAAAACCAACCACAAACTTGTGCGTTCATGTCATTTGGTTGAACAATCTCAGAGGAGATTGTGAGCTAAATCAATATAGACAGAGATTTAGTTAGAGGTCAAGGTCAAATTCGCATGCAATGTAAAGCATTGCAAGTTTTCTTTTTACCCAACAGAGGGAGACATTTGGAGTGACACCAGCCACATTACAGCTTCTGGGGCTTCTTCTCGTCTCTGATGGTCGTTGACCATTATGAAATGTAAAAATCTGAGTGAGGGCATATCAGGCTTCCTGTTGCAAGCAAGCATAAAAATACGCTGGGTGCAGGCAATGGCGACATCAGGAAAAACAAATCCACAAGAACCAGTGTAGTTAGTATACCTTTTGCTTGATCTTACTTCGTTCATATGTGAAATTCTATATATCAAGTTAAAGTACTTGCATGAAAAAAAATAGAAAACAGTATATCAGGGTGTGGAAAAACCACTGTGGGGTTTTGGTGAAATGAGGCCCGCTCTCTACGGGTGAGAGTACAGCTGGAGAGATTATCCCATCCAACACGCGTCATCAGTGTCGCCTCACAACAGGACTCTGTATTTGTGTGTGAGTGTGTTTGTGTGTGTAAAAGGGTATTCAATAATCGGCCCAGTTGGAGATGGCGGGTCGCGCGGCCGTAAGCCGACCTGGAATTTTCTCAATAAAGGTCTAATCTTATGGGGAGCTGTATAGTACTTGACGAAGTCTCTTTCTTGTTTTCACTCTCTCACTTCAAAAAGTTTACCCTCACCCTTGTGTTTTCTCAACACTATGTGTGTTGTTCTCCATGAGTTACAATCAGTGTTATGTATGCTGACATTTTAAATCATCTTTGATATTTAAGGGTCACCTTCAGTAAACTTTGTCAGATTGTCAACTACGTACACGGTGAGTCAAGGAGGAAACTGTTAGATTTTTGTTGTTCAAAGATCAAGGTTATTTTGACTTCACATCTGACTCCTTTCATGAATTCACTAAGTTATGAGAGCCTGCATATGGCACACATATGCAAATGGACCCCACTATGTACTAAAAAGAATTTTGGGGCTAACTCAATGTCACTCTGACCCTGCAAAACACCTTTTTTGCAGTATCTGAAACGTCCATGCAACAACAGGACGACAAATCCATAGACTCATGTCCAACAGCATCATAATGACATACTGTTTGTTTCCACTTTCCTGAAGGCCTTGAAATCTGAAATTAAATGAGGCCACAAATGAGCTGAAAATTTGTACACTTGTTACAACAAAAGTGGACACAAATGTTTTCAAGACTCAAGACTCAAAACGTTTTTATTGTCATTGTGTAAACATAACTTTCATTCGGAAACCATAACAAAATTTTCATAGAAAGTCACGGCATTAGGCATGGATGGAAGGAGGAATCAAAGATTTACATAGACAGACACAGCATATACACCCTGGGATTAAATATATTGTAGCTGCATCAAAAAAAGATATATATATTTATAGGATTGCATAAAGGATCAAATAGCAACTTTGCTGTTGTCATTTGATCATAATGTTATGCAAAGACATTCAGCTTTCATCAAACTCCTTCCAAGTTTTAACAGGGTATGGACAGGCATGGATATAAACTGCAACTGCAGCATGGTACCCGTTGTGATACCACACCAACAGTGAATGACAAGGAAACAGCATTAATCCAGCTCATCAGAACTTATAACAGTAACATGTTCCATGTTCCTGTTTCACTTCTTCTTACAGTGTGTGATGTCTTGATTCCTTCCTCTCAATTATGGCATGGATTTTTTTGCATTTTTAGATTTTTTGTAGTTCAGGTTTCTCTAACGTGTGGATCCTGGGCAAAGTGGGAGCACATTGTTATGTTTAGAGTCAGCTTTCGGTTTCGCATTCATTGAAAAGGCTGTGTACACATTCCTTAAGGTTTATCAATGGTACCAAAAGATTTTGAGACAAGTTTTGTCACAGTTTGAAAGAAAAAGGTGTGGCTGAGATGTAATATGTTCAATGCTGCTGCTCCAGTTTCAAGCTCATTGTATTGTCCCTGATAAGTCAACACAACAAATACATAGCCATTATTTGTGTGGCTGGTAACATTTGTTTTTCCTTTCTATTATAAGCAGTATAACTCTGAAAAAATCATTCATTTGTTAATTCATTCATTCTCTATACCGCTGATACAGTACTCAGTGTGTCACACGGGATTGGCTTGAGCCTTTCTCAGCTGTCAGCTTGGTGAGAGGTTGGGCCTCTCGCCAAGTGACAACTGGATAGGTTGGTGGTAGGGCCACATATAGAGACACATAACCATTCACTCTCTCATTCAAACATCAAGTGACACAAAATATATTCTTCATAATAAATGTAATCAATCCTCAAAAAATAAAGGATTAAGTCCTAGATAAGTAGTCTTCTTCTTTTCCTTTCGGCTTTTCCCTTCAGGGGTCGCCACAGCGAATCAACCTTCTCCATCTAACCCTATTCTCTGTATCCTCATCTCTCTCGGCAACTACCTTCATATCCTCTCTTGCTTTGTCCATAAATCTTCTCTTCGGTCTTCCTCTAGACCTCCTGCCTGGCATCTCCAATTCCAGCATCCGTCTACCAATATAGTCCCTGTCCCTCCTCTCTACATGACCGAACCATCTCTGACCTTCTCTCCCAAACATCTAACATGTGCTGTCCCCCTGATGGACTAATTCCTGATCCTATCCATCCTCGTCACTCACAAAGAGAACCTCAACATCTTCATCTCTGCTACCTCCACATCCCCACTGTTTTGTAGACCTTTCCCAAGTACTCCGTGAATACTTAATGTTTCCTGGTATTTCGTCTTTCCTTTTTCTTAATTCGTCTTGGGCTGTTGTATATCTATGCAACTTGGACGATTTTCACATATCCCTAAAAGGTAATAAAGATTAAAAAATGAAATAAAACATAAATAAACGTGCCTGCCATTACTTTACAGTCTCTTGTGCTACATAGGAACTTTTCCCAGTAGATGTATTTGCCCTCTGTGAGGTTGAGGTTGGTGTTAGGTAAGCATAAAAGCATCTTGCGACATGTCCAACGGCCTGACCTCCTCCCCCCGTCGGAGTTCAGCCGCTTTGTTGAAACATTATTTCTCCGTGTGAGCACGTCTGACTCAATCTCAGTTTTCTATACACACAAGTTCCCTACTGTGTTTGTGGAGTGTATTGTGTGTGTATGTGCACTCGAGTGTGTGTGTGTGGGTGTTTTAGACTAGAGATCCAGCTTCCTCCTTACTCTCTTCTGTCCTCAGCTTGTCATTTGACTGGCTTATTGTGTTTAGAGTGGCTCTCTCTCTCTCTCCCCTTCCCTTTCTCTTGTTTTTTCTGTCCATCTCCATGACAACGTGCTGTCATAATGACGTTCCAGTGAATTCACCTGAGAGCAGGAAGAAGGAAGTGGTTGGCGCCGCCCCAAACTGATTTCTGGAAAGGCTTTTAGCTAGGCAAATGCAGTCACACACATGGACACCCATGTACCCGCACGATGTTTCAGGATAGGTGAATGTTGGAAGCTGTTGAAACTGCTCCACATGATCAAACGAGAAAAACTGGTTTCAAAAAATGATTCAGATTTTTAAAAATATGTAGGTGTGGATGGACAGAAGGAGAGCAATGTGAAGGGAGCACACAGTGACAATCAAGAAAAACAATCCATTTAAGCAGCAGAACCTCTTGAGCATCCAGCTGATCCTGTTTTTACATTGTTTGTCTTTCAATTCAGTATCAAAGCATAGAGTCTGAGGTGTTGATTTTGACAGTTGTCATTAGATATGGGTTTACATCAGTAAAGTTGAATTTGAAATCTAAAGACAACGAGCCATTATGACAGAAGGAAAGTGTTTTGAATTCTTATTCTTATTCTTATTCTTATTCTTATTCTTATTCTTATTCTTATTCTTATTCTTATTCTTATTCTTATTCTTATTCTTATTCTTATTCTTATTCTTATTCTTATTCTTATTCTTATTCTTATTCTTATTCTTATTCTTATTCTCTTTTTTTTTATTATTTTTGTTGTCATTGTTGGCATTAACATTGTCATTATTATCCAATATCAATGAACTCTTGCACTGTTTGATTTAGTCCTTGGGTGACAATTTCCGTCGTTTGTGCTGAAATACTTTTGTGGCTGTGTAAATACATACACACACATACACACACACACTTACATATACAGTATTAACATTAGTTTTACTGAGCCTGTTTTCAATGCTGTACCTATTTTTGTTATGTACACTGAAATCGTTAAGGACACTACATTCATCCTCCTCATGTGTTCACATTTCTTGTCAATGAAGTTGATTAAGATTCTGATGTGTGAGGACTTGAAGTCGTTGGCAAAATTATCTTTGTGGAATGTTACGCTTCAGGTCTGACTGTTTTCACATCCACTCTCTTTGTTGCTCTCCCCCATCTCTCTCTCTCTCTCTCTCTCTCTCTCACACACACACACACACACACACACACACACACACACACACACACACACACACGCATTCACAAACACACACAACACAAGGATTGGCCAGGGCCACAGGAAGATAGCATTTCCCATTCAAGATGATAGAGGGAGCAGAAGGGGGGTGTGTTGTGGGTTTGGGCAGT
>CAAKHD010008333.1:56572-101336 GCA_901007705.1 Fistularia tabacaria
TCGTTATCGTTCTTTCTATTTTTACACCCTCTCTCTCTTTTTCTCTCCCCCACCCCTCTCTCTCTCTCTCTCTCTCTCTCTCACACACACACACACACACACACACACACACACACACACACACACACACACACACACACACGCATTCACAAACACACACAACACAAGGATTGGCCAGGGCCACAGGAGGATAGCATTTCCCATTCAAGATGATAGAGGGAGCAGAAGGGAGGTGTGTTGTGGGTTTGGGCAGTTAGATTCTGGTTTGGTGAGTTTTCGAGACAGGCAGTGTGTACACCATACACATCCAGATCCAACGGGGAAAGACAGGCAGACGGATAGAGAGATTTTCTGAAATGAAAAGAGACAGAGCAGAAGACTAAACACTCTAGATGATGAAGAGAGAAGCTCAGACAGCTTCATCTGGCACCAACCTGCAACCTTGAAAGTAACAACGTGTCAGCCATGGTTTGCTGTAAGCAAGATTTTCTTTATTCTTTGTTTCCTTGGGGTATTCTCTAATGTGTGTCCTGGGATCATTAGCAAGTTAGGGTGTGTGTTCAGAAGTTTTTACCCCCCCTTACGGTTCAGAGGAATGTGGGGCTTATGTCAGTGAGAGTCAGGTACAGACTCACTAATTACCATTGCCCTTCCTCCCTCCCTCCATTCTTCCCTTTATTCTTCGCTCCCTCTCTCTCTCAGGCTCTTTCTTTCAGCCTCTGCACCTTATGCACTCCTACTCTCCTCTCTCCTCCACTTGGAGACCTTGCGTGCTTCGTCCCCCATTCACTCCCGATGTTGCGTCTACAAGTGCTGTCGTGACTAGATCAGAAAAGACAAATAGGGAGGATCTGAGTCAGAATCCAAAAAAACTAAAAGGAGAACAGAAACTCTGACTTGTCTTATTTCAACGTGTGTGGTGTGTGTGAAAGGTGTGTGTGAAGTTGCTTTTGACTGCTTTGGTGGACCTGTCATTGAAGACAGGGATCTTCTTGGCATCAAGCAAAGGGTTGAAGAGAGTCTGACTTCCAGCACAAATACGGAGGAAAGGAGGAAGGGAAGATGAGCAAGTGACAAGCTGGATTGTTGGTGTGAACAGTGGCTGACAAACCTATACCGGAGACGACACGCTCCATCAAGCAACAGGTTGGCTGTGAACTCATTGTATCACATCGTTTTATTTCACAGAGTATTTCTGTGCATTTAATATTTTCGTGTCATGACCTGTTCTGAGGCTCTATTTGAGACATTCTGTGTTTTCTCACCTGGAAGATCAAGTGTGTGCAGACACACACACACACACACACACACACACACACACACACACACACACACACACACACACACACACACACACACACACACACACACACACACACACACACACACACACACACACACACACACACACAGTGGGTATCTGGAAGGACATTTCTTCAGCTGGCCCAGTGTTAACACTGACCCCTGACTGTTGTAACCTTCAATACAAGGTTGCAGGACAGGGACTCAATGTTTATTTGTTTGGGAATGTGTGTGTGTGATCAGTTGCTGTCTCATCTTGTCATCTTGTGTGAGTGTTTCAGAAACTGGTTAAGCAGGGCGCCAGTTAGCCTTGGGTACCCTGTTGTACAAACAAGATATGGTTGTGACAGCATGTCCATGGATGAATGTGCCTCAATGCTGTACATTTGTGTGCACTGTAGTGTATAAAGAGGTGTACAACATTTGCCCAAGAACTGCTCTTTCTCTGACATGCAAAAAAAATTGCAGATGGAACTCAGACAAAACAAAATGAAGCTCAATTAAACTCAATGGATCACAAAATATGTACAATAGTTGTATAAAACATTGATGATTTACATGAAAACGAACATTTATGTACCTAATTGTGGGAATAGGTACCTCCATATTGTGATTGTACCACCCTTCAAAATGATCGATATGGCCAATACTTACTCAATAAACTTGACTGATTAGTATTTAAAGGGTTTAATTAAGAATAGTGCAGTTTAATTACAATGTAAGTTGTATTGATGTATCCATCATTTTGTGAATGTTGTTTTGTGAATAAGTACTTTGAAAAATTGTGAGGGAGCAAAATGTGTCATTCGTGTTCAGGTGATGATGAGGGGCTGACAGACAGCTTTTATATGTTGAAAAACCCAAAACAGATAGTTGTTTATACCAGAGTTTCATTCAACATTCCTTTCACTGTCTGCGGCTTCATTACCAACTGTGCAAAGAAGTTCACAAGGTGAACAGTTTTTCAGGATACCTATCACCTATCTTTCAACTCACTGTATCACATTCCGCGATTGCAAAAGAGACAGTCAACCAAACCAGGAATTCATATTTAGACTTTTTTCTTGGTGTGACCTTAGTGGTATCAGCATTTGTGTTTGAGCTGGGTCTAGTTTCAGGAGACAAAAAAAGCAGAAAACACTGTTGCAGGATAATCAAGGCAACGGGAAGTAAGATAACACTTTTTGGAACCTGATAGGAAATTATTTGGCACAAACTGGACTGTAAGGAAGAGAAACAGCACAGGCAGCATATGTTTCATCACACACACACATACTACAGGGCAATGTCACATGACTGTCACATGATCACCGCATGCTCTGGAAGGGGAAGTGCAACATGCACACAAGCACAAATGCACGTACACACAACTTATCAGCGCATGTGTGTCTGTGACAACCATAATCCGCCAATACTGAAGCAGAAATCTAAAGTTGTGGGGCAAAGTGAACATTGCAGCTGAAAAAAGGAGGGAACCTGGTAGCGCTATTGTGTTGTTTATGAAATAGCTGTAACAAGATCTGATCACCTTTGCTCTCCTCTCTCTTTCTGTTTGTCACAATCGCACACATACCTGGAAAGCACAATGGTTGCATTCTTCCCCTTCTATCGCTGCCTCCCCCTTTAGCTCCTCTCTGAACGGACAAAATGTGGAAAGCAGTGGGACACTTTTTTTAGAAGCAAATATAAATGTTCAGAGTAGGAAAACATTTCTATATCTTCAAATCTCATAATTTAATCACTTTTCTCCTGGTGTAAGAGTCACTTGTAGAGTCACCTTAGATTTAAAAAGGTGAGACGTTGTGAGGTAATGAGCTGATGAGTCCACCAATATCAAATACTCGATAGGCTGTTAGCCTTTCATTTTCTTTTTAAACTCATTTTAATAAAATAGACTACATAAGTTCCTTTTGACGTTGCCACTTACAACACAACATGATTTCCTTGTAACATCCATTGCAATCTATTGTGAATACGTTTGTTTTTCAATGTCCCAACTTCATGGAAAGTTTGAATAGTTGTAGGAAAAACAGACAGATAAATAGACAGGCCAAAAAAGGAAAATGGATTAACCAGTAATGTGACTGTTGTTTAATTGTTTTACCAAGATTACATGAAATGTACACTCCTTAAATAAACTCAAATAGCCTCTCTTTCTGAGGCTAAAGTTATTAACTGGAACTAGCCTTCAATACACAACAAAACGTAATTTGTGAACTTTGATGCAAACTTTTGTGTAGTATTTTGCATCACCCATGATCACCGTTCTGCCACAGCTGGTGTCTCAAAGACATTCTTTATCTTTACATAAACTTATGCACACCATGTCCATAAACTCACTAGGGCAGTTGGCTGCCAACCTGTTTTCCAGTTATGGAATAGTTGAAGGTTTGGCTTGTTGAAAGGACATTATTCCATTATTTCCCTTAGCATAACTTGCCTGTTACTTCAAGGGAGTGAGATGACTATCCATGATTACCATAACATTTGTGGCAAAACGAACCACAAGAACCTATCTAAATCACTAACATCAAAGTGTTGGATTTTTCATCTCCAAGACAACAAACATAAGCAGCATCTAAGGGCTGAATTTCAATGTTAATTGTTTCATAACAGCTCTTTCTACCTTACTATTACTTTTAAATAGAGACCACATTCATATCGGGCTGTTTGTTGAGAGGGAACAGTTCCCATTGAGATTATTTATTTTACAATCATCCAGAACAATACGGATCAATATGGATGAACATTTATCATCTATCCCATACATTATCAGTGTATGTGAGTCAAGTCTTATATTTTGCAATGCCACCCAAGACTATCACAAAGCCATTGTCTCAAAGTGAGCACTTTTTCATGTGTAATGAGACCAAGCTGATCAAATGATTTATTGTGCAACTCCCTTTTCTGAGTGCATGGCAGGGACAGCACTCCCTGGTAAGTGTGTAAACAGGTGACATCTACACACTTTGAAGGCTGCAAAAACAGTCTCTCCTCCTCTCCCCAAACCCCTGCTTTTTTATCAGTTGACCTTTGACCGCTGTGTCACCCCACCAGTCCGTGTGTGGTGACAGTGCTGATTCCTCCATTCCCTCCTCTTATCCACCCCCTCTCCCTCGCTGCCTGTTTTGTATCCAACGTGCTCAAATGCTAACAACGTTATTATGCTTCATTTCCCTGCAATGGTCTTCCTCTTGTCTCTTCTCGCTCTAGGCTTTTTGTGAGTTTCAGATCCAAGACATATTAACTTGCCGACTCATGCACACACACATGCATAGTTCATCCAAATGCCTGAACTCTACCAGACTCTTTGTTGCATACCTGTTGCTACTCACAATAGGGTAGTTGTCTGGACATCAGGCCAAAATGCTCCCTGTGTGTGTGTGTGTGTGTGTGTGTGTGTGTGTGTGTGTGTGTGTGCGTATATGTGTGTGTGTGTCACTGTGTGAAATTGCCCAGAATGTGGCACAAACACTCAGTTGTTTTGCATGTGCTAAAAATCAGGCCTATTCCTTCAATTTGGCTTTCACACACCTTTACTCAAAAGCACTCTACTTTTTATATTTCATGAGCAGTTTACACCTTCATTCACTGTTGGCAAGTACAGAGGTTTTTATTTATTATATGTATTCTCTTGCAATGATATTCCAGTTTAATCACAATGTTGAGTTGTTGTTTGTTGAGTCTATATTTTTTAAAAAGTTAGCTGGAGTTGGTTCTTGATTCGAACATTTTCCTTCACCTCTTATCTGCTTGTTTTAGGTCATCTTCTCAATTTCCTGGTACGTGTGCCCAGTTGCATTTGTGAATATATGTTGTACTAAAAAGTTTTTTCAGGTAATTAGGGAGAGCAGGAACCATAAAAAATGCATTAACTGTCAGTAAAGTAAGAAGGTAACATTATTCAAACATTTAGATTTGGCATGCAATCCTACATGTTTAGGTGTATCTGCAATTTGCGAGGGTAAACTTTCCAGAAGCTTTGGTTAAAGGGTTGTAGTTTGGATGTTTGCAGTAACTGTTTTTAGGCAATTGCATGTGCTATCGTGGATCCAAGATTTCAGATCTTGAATCCTCAAATCCTTTTTGACAGAAGTAGATGAAGGCCGATAGTACTCAAGAGAACCCATGTTAAGTTACAAGTGGTCAAAGCGATGCTCTTCAAAGATAAATAGTAAAATGCCCAACTTCTGTGTAAAAGAAATAGAAGGAACTTCCTGGATACAGTGCACACTTTTAAACATTTTCACGATATTCTAATTTATTTTGGTACCATAATGGGAATCATCATGTAAAAATGGGAGGAGACATCTCATTTTTTTTTTATTAATCCTGTACTGCAAGACAGCTGGTCATTCTGTGCCAAATGCAGACATGCTTGTCAATTATGATGGGAAGACGCGCAGTAAAATTAGCATTACGTTAAAGGAGTCGTGTTAGTTTCCTTTTAATATTGTGAATCACTATGATGTGTCTTTGTCAGAGGTAGTGAAAATATTCCACCAAGCATATCCATCCTTATCTAGTATTGACCAAAGTAAAGCAGTGAAAAAACCAGTGTGGTCCATTAAAGCTGTCTATTGTGTTGTGCAGCTTGAATTTTTTTGGGGGGAATATTAATAAAATGACCTAATCTACTACAGAGGTAGTCCTTGTTAACAGTTAGAAATTCAGTAACCCAGAGTTATCCAATCAAATGTTCATGAATGTCAAATTTTGAGGTAATGAGAGAGGAAATAGAATCAACTATATGAGAGGAACCATTACTTCACATTACATTGTAAATATCTCTGGGCTTGAACATTTGTGACGATGCAAGTATTAATTTTGGTTGAGATTTTTATGGCCTATTTTGTCATTTATGTCAGAAAATATTGCTTCCTGCTGTTTATCTCATGGCTGTCCAGCCTGAGACGCCAGCCATCCATACTGATGTGACAGTGGTGATTACTGTAGTTATGGGACAGATAATATGACACTGTAATGTGGTGAAGAATCCTAATGATCATGACTTTCGGATTGATTTCACTTGTAACTGCATTTTGTCCAACGTCTCCCCTACTAGTCCTTGACAGTGACTGTAGCACCTAAAAAAAAAACATTGTGCCTTTTCTGCTATTGGCTTGTGACAAGTCACATGATCGGAGTGGCAGTTGACTGAACTCTGGGTAAAAGGGGAAACCTTTTTCATCAGGATATAAGAAATGTGTCAGGTACTCTCTCTCTCTCTCTTTCCTGCTCTCTCTCTTTTTTTTCTCTCTT
Source organism: Fistularia tabacaria (assembly GCA_901007705.1). Classification (NCBI taxonomy): domain Eukaryota; kingdom Metazoa; phylum Chordata; class Actinopteri; order Syngnathiformes; family Fistulariidae; genus Fistularia; species Fistularia tabacaria. Next base: position 63,137 of record CAAKHD010008333.1, read on the forward strand.
TCTTTGTATGTGTGAGTGGGTAAGGAGTGTGAATTGTGCTGAATCATGTTTTTAATCATAAGTGAGACAATATGATCTGTTGACTGCTTCTACAGGATGTAGAGTGACCTGTATGAATGAGGAAGTGACAGATAAAAGACTTTTCTCTTTATACATTTATTATGGGACATTTTTGTGCTGAAGGCAGATAAAGTGTTTCAAATCAAATTGTTTTTGTTTGTGATCCATGTGTAAATTTAATAATGTTGATTCTGAAAAAATACCCCTTTGGGTACAATTTCAAAAACATCCCTAAGGACCCGCTCTTCAATTTCTTGATGTTGATTTGATTCTTTTTCTAATATAAGTATATGAAGAAAAGTGGTTCCGGTTTTAAGAAGAGAAACCAAACGTGCATCATCCTAAAGTTAATTACCATTTGTTACTTTTCAGCTGTGAAGTTAACTTACTATCAACACAAAACAAACATAACAGATTGATATGCATTTTTAAGGCAGTAGATGTTTCAGTTATCTGGACGTCAATCTGAATGTGTATGTGTGTGTGTGTGTGTGTGTGTGTGTGTGTGTGTGTGTGTGTGTGTGTGTTTGTGTGTGTGCGTGTGTGTGTGCGTGTGTGTGTGCCTCTGTGTGCGTGTGTGTGTGCTCACATTCATGCTTGAAAGAATTGTTGAAAATTGTTAAATAACTGAGAGTTGTGTTTATCCAAAGAAGTTAAAGTATTAATTATTAAATAATTAAATGTATTATATTATTATTAATTATTAATTGGGGCTAGAGTTAGGGTTGGGTTTAGGTTCATCTAACAAGATTTTTTTCTACAACAAGGATTCCTGAGTGAATATTTGACAATACTTTTGTCGATTTAGTTCAAGTGTGATTTGCGCACAAAACTATTTGATTGAATGAGAACTATTGCACGAATATGCTCCATATAATTCAATGCTTTCTGTGTCTTTCATCCGTCTCTTTTATCGTTATCAAACTGTTTGTGTATGACTCTACGCAGTTCTGTGAGCATTAAATAAATACCTGTAGAGCCAGTTTTCACATGTTTATGTCTGTATTAAAACTGTTGACGCTGTGTTCTTGTCAACATGCAGGTGCATGCAAAGGCTATGTTTACATGGCATTAAAATCTTTCAGTTGGACATATTTTCTTGATAAACATTGTATTTGCTTCAATTAAATCACTGATGGATTTCTATCCCCTTTCCTTCTCCTACTTTTTCATAAATGCTTCTTTCTTCCCTCCACCTAGCCAGCCATAACACAGAATCTGTCACTTGATGTCATGACCAACATATTTTTGCACAATAGAGCAGATCAATGTGGAACTATTGATGTGAGACTGTGAACTCAGTAGAGGCATTGTATGTGATCTAAATTCTTAAAAATGAGCTTTTCTTGATCTGTGTGCATTGCGTGCAAATGTGTGTTTGTGTCTGTGTGCATGCGTGTGTGTCTGTTTGTCTGTCTGTGTGCATGTGTGTGTGATATATTGAGAATGCATGAATTCATTTTGAAGTTTGAATCATGTTTTCCTCCACCTGTAAAATGGGTTTATGATCTTTACTCCAATTTGATTGCACCTTGAATAGATTACTCTACATGTAAACTTTGTCCTTGCCATCAACATATACTGTTTGTGTGTGTGTGTGTGTGTGTGTCTCAATAAGTTGTGAATGAGTGATTGCATGTCCTTCATTAACAGAGTCATTGGTTAATGTGTCACTTGTACAAAGCAATTGCACACACAAACACAAACTGCCTTTGAAACAGAATGGGACCCCCTTCTGATAAGAGGAGAAGGAGAACTCTCTTTCACTGCCATAAGTTGTGTGCATGTCCCCTCAGCACATCACAGGCTGCTTCCTACTCCCCACAAACTCTCTCGTTTAAATTCAACTTTAGCCAATTCAACAAAAATCTTGAATTTCTGATTTCTTCTTTTCATAGTCCCCTTCAAACATACTCTACAAACCTGATATAATCTTGAGTCTACTCAGATGGGCTTTACGTGTGAAAGAAAATGGCTGAAAAGGTTGGATCATACATGAAACAGTCTTCAAAAACCAGATCCGTAGTGCAATGTCTGCATTACTTTGTTATATGACACAGCAACACTTTCATTGCTGGATTCACAGGGGTTTTATAAGGTTATCATATGAGTGCAAGCTGAAGAGATGCCTTTTATACAAGCGATATGAAGAAAAGTGAACTGAGGACACAAGAAATATTTAAATTAAAGAGGAACAACCTGAACCTTGCAGCAATTTTTGGGACCTGACCTCCTGTACACTCTACCCAGGCTCAGTTCTATACACTACATCTCCTACAATTTCTGTAGATTCTAGAATACACCATGCATGCAATAAAGCAGCAATATTTCCAATTATTTGACCTGCCCTGACCTATGCTTTTTAATCGAGCAATGAAAGTAGTCATGAAACACACATATATAATGTAAGTTTGAACACATCAGCACACTTAATCTACTCAGAGCTCATGACTTTTCCCTGATTGTTGTCAATCATCACCCTTTGTCACACCCTGTGCCCTCTTATCCATACCCTCCCTTTTGTCATACTCCTTATCAGTTGAGAAAGAGAGGCCGAAGGAGAATGAAAAAAGGCGGGGGGTTACCTGCTCATAGAGGCCCCACCTCTTTTTTCTGGCCATTGACAATGAGTAAACACTGAACCACCTTTTCTTACCATTACAATCATAAAACCAGACACACTCAGTCAAGGAGCTCTCTTTATGCCAGTGCCTGGCAAAAGAGCATGAATGGACAGAAAAGGGTTTTAGATTAGTGTAATTTGGAAAAGGTAGCCACCTAAAGAAAAACACACCAACTGCTTCTTCTTTACTTGTTCACTAATTGCTGCGCTACCAGGCTTGGCCAACAGGTAATTTACCTTCTTTCTGATATATGTGCGGAGAGCAGATTTAGAAAACTTTGCCTGTCATTGTGAGAGATGTTCTTTTCTAGCTATCATAGACTGCTCTATCGCTTCTCTGAAAATAGAGTTTTAAATGGTAATACGTAATTTAAACAGAGAATAGATACTCTTCAGTTGACTCTGAAATGAAGGATTAGTTTGGCTAGAAACCCACGAGCATGAAGTCCTATCTCAATGTTTTCTTCAAAGGTATTGGAACAATCTTTGGCGTCTTTTTATAGAAACAGCCTTGTGCTGTGGGAATTGTCATTTGGGCATTGTAGCTTCCCCTTTTCTCCAATGCCATTTCTTGTAAATAGCACTATGTCTTGTGTGGCAAGAGCAATGTTATTGGAAGACTATCTCCATTCATATACTTCCAAAGCCGAATTAATAACAACACCAAAACAAAAGGCAAACTAATTATTGATTTGAATGAAGACCAATATTTCCTCACAAACCTAATGTTTTTACAATGAAACCAGTGGAACCAGTGGAGTGACATGCGTGTATATGCATGTGTGTTTTGGGTGGGGGATTAAAAAAAGGGCTCAAGTAAGTACACAGGGAGGCTGCTATTATTACCTGTGTACTTCCGGCTTCACCATCATATAATATGTGGACTTTTACCTCAGTAAGATGAGCTCTATCTCTCTCTGTCTCTCTCTCTCTCTCTCTCTGTCTCTCTCTCTCTCTCTCTCTCTCTCTCTCTCTCTCTCTCTCTCTCTGTCTGTGTCTCTCTCTCACTCTCTTTCTCTCTCTTTCTCTCTCTTTCATTCTGAGTTGATTGAAAAAATGTGTGTGTTTGTAAAAATTTGTGAAATTGAAATAGGCATTTCACTAATAGACATTTTCCAGTTAGCAATTCATTTCCGTAATTTTCCCACTTGAGACACATGGCTCTAAATGTGTTTGCTCAGTGGGTTGGCCCTTCTTTGAGTAAAAAGTACATATGAAGGTTACTTCTTTTGTAGACATATATGACAAGTATGAGTCTGAAGGACATTGAAAGAATAAAAATGTGGTTATATACAATTGTTATCAGATTTAATGGAAAGAGAGTCAAATATCAGCATATCTGAACCTCAAATCAAACTAATTATTTTCTGATACAAACCAAGTGACTGCAACTGAAGGCATTATCATTATCATTAGAGTGTGATGTTGTCAACGTCAGTTGTAATTGTGTAAAACAATGTCTGCAATGGCCTTGGACACACTAGCTGATTAGCCTGAGGAATGTGTTTGCCCAAGGAAGCAAAGCCCCTTTCAACTGAGGCTAAAGCTAAAGCAGCTCTTACGATTAGTGAAGACTGCGTAGGGAACATATGCTGGGTTGAAGTTCAACTTTTTAATCTGTTATTCAATAGTCAGACTGCACTGACAGATTCCTTGCAGAATAAGCATAGGCTCACCTTTTATTGAGAAAAACATTGAATGCTAGGATTAGCTAAAATTTCAACTAGATATCAAATATGACAGTTAGAGATCCATGTTGTCTGACAGTGTTCATGGTGCTTCACTAAAATGTTTGTGTGTTGAGAGCATATTGTGAGTGTACTGAAGGTGAGAGGGCTCTCAGAATAAATGAACTGGAATCATCCCTCCGTGTTGAAGCTGGGGTGGGCTGGAGGCGGTCACTTACGCACTCCATCTGACCTGAAATACTTCAGGACAGTTTCACTTTGAAGGGCTTTCTAGCTCTGAGGGAGGCCCAGAGAGATGGCAGAGGGAACATTTGCTCTCCTCCTGGCTCAGTTTGTTCGCCTCCCCCCGACATTACTGTAGTCCCCCCTTCTACTCCTCCTTGAGCTTGAGCGACCATGAGGAATGAGTGTGACAGGTACACGAACGGGAGTCAAAAAGTGCCAAGCAGAAAGCAGTAAACTTTTGATATTGAACTGTACAGCCTTCAAAATACTCAGATGTAAATATTGTTTTGCTGAATTCTCATGCATATTAAATTTAGTGTCATGAGTGAATGTTTACAGTAATCCTAACTGATTATGATGTAAAACAAATGTAATTTGAGTTTGCGCTATTCAGCAAAAAATTGCATTGTGGCAGCTTTGATGGACGTTATTTGCCTTTTTTAAATTGTTGATAAAATAAGACACCTGCGGCCTTGATTTGCAATTGATAGCTATACGAAATGTTATATTTATTTGTAAATTCAAAAGTAATATACACATAACAAAAGAAAACCAAACGAAAAAATGTGTCCTTTATCTGTGTGACTGTGTATCGTAATGGATCTGATGTGGTCAGCAGGCTGACTAATGAGCAGGGTGAAGTGTAGTATGAAGACATCATGTCCTGATGGGTCAGACAGTTCTCACTTGTCTTTAATGTGGATACATTTTTATGAGCTGATTTTAAAATGGTGTATTGTTTTATATAAATCTTTATTTCTCATATCAACAACCACAAACACAGTGTTTGAAATCCCATTTGGATACAGTAAAGCGCTGAGAGCAAACCTGAAACTGTTTTATTTTTCCACCCCAAAGCTGTTTGTCAGTTTCTGCACATGGCTGGGAGGAACTTCTAGGAAATCTCAGTATGAGCCAAAATCCTGCACTCCTACAGGATATATCACACTACAGAAATAACTGCAAAGACCTCTCACCCTGTTAAAAGCTACTCATTTACCTATATGGATGACTTGCAATAATAGATAGGGGTCAAAAAGGCTCTTCAACCAAGATACTGATTACCAGTACTGCTTTATTGCTGACTATATTCCTGCTTATTCCTGTCTTTTGCCTATTTGGCAGATTCCAACGGTCTGTGTGCATGTGTGTGTGAGTGTGGGAGTGTGTGTGTGTGTGTGTGTGTGTGTGTGTGTGTGTGTGTGTGTGAGAGAGAGAGAGAGAGAGAGAGAATGAGAGAGACACTCTGAACTTAGAAGCTTAAATCTGACATGAGGAGGAAAACAGAAAGCTTTCCAGTTTTCTGTATGGTGATTACAAAAAATATAACAAGATAAAGTAATTCACTATTTCAAGGGATATTTTGAAGGTTACTGAGCTTTTTTAAAATCAAGTCATTAATTTTTTCATTGTATAGTAATTTGTTAAATTGATTGCTCAACTCGAAATACGAAAACATGAAGATGTTTTTCTCAGATTGTACTGAGCCCTGTTGGTTAATATGGCACTGTACATGTAACAGAAATATTAATCAGTGAACATGTTGCAATGATTCAGTGATGGACAATCAATGTTTTTCATCTCTCGGGTCTTCCTTGGGGTTTAACTGTTAACAATTGTTGATGGTGCGTGGTTCACGTGACCACACAGCAGAACCACTGAGGCATGTCAGAGTCCTGCTTTGCTGTTGGTAATGATTGACAGTTAATCTTTAATGGAGATTTACCCAACACAAGCAATAAAAGATCAAAAAAGTACCAACCAAAACCTGCACTCAGAGAGCCTCAAATATTTTTGCTAAATGTATTACTTCAGTTTATCTTATTTAGTGTATAGTTCACTGCAAAGTTTTACAAAAACAAATTGGAGGCATCATGGATAATAGAAAACAGATTTTTAGGATTTGTACTTTAATTTACTTTTGGATTACTTTTTGTCAATCCATTCTTATCTGTACTACATGGACTTTGAGATTTAATAGGAGCTAAAAATAAACAACATACACACCTAAGCTGTAACTGTCTTCTGCACTTTCTCTTGCCAAAAATGCTTTTTTTGTGTGTTGAGGGAAGTCTTGAAACAGAAACTCTGTCATGGTAAGTGAAGTTCTCTCATCTGGCTATTTGCCTCAGTTGGCTCTCTATCTGCTCTCTTAGCTGCCCAGGAGAGTATGTGTTGTTTGCTTAAGTTAAGAATTGCTTGGTACATGATCACCATTGTTGTGTAGAAAAAATCTTGCACATGGCCAAGGACACAACACTTACATGCAGTTATGATCTTTGCTGACATGACATAAATCACTCAAGCTGTAACTCTGATTCTGAATTTCTAAACATCCTCTCATTGTGAGATGGCATAGGGAACTACACAAACCCAAGTTTAAAGGTTTCCTGCTGAGTTTTTCATTTCTGCAATTGTAAGCAGACAATGGCCAAAAAAACTGAGCTAGAAACCACACTTCCCATCAACCACTTCAACTTCCACTTAAATCTGACATAAGCACTAGTACCTGTTAAAGCTCCACCCTCATCAGCTCTCAGGCTTGCAGCTTTGGCTCAGAGTGTGTGTTTGTGTAGAGGAGGCTGGCCTCTGTGCCCAGTGCCCTGCTGTACCTGTCTCTCATGGAGGTGGCTGAACACTCCCTGAGCAGGCAGCCAAGCAGTGGAGCACTGTGAAGCAACAGCGGTAGCTATCCTCCCAGCCGATCTCTGTCTACTTCTCCTTCCTCTTCTCTTTTACTTTTACTCTTTAATATATTAAGTCTTCATCTTTGTATCATCCCTCTTCATTCAAATGTAGTGTGTGTACGACTTGAGACTGTTTTTGTAGCTTTGTGTATCATTGGATACTCGTTTCATTGATGTTTTCGGACATTTCAGTTAGAGAGAGGGGGAGTGAGTATGTGTGTGTGTGTGTGTGTGTGTGTGTGTGTGTGTGTGTGTGTGTGTGTGTGTGTGTGTACCAAAATAGCAGGATGGTATAAAAATTTGTGTTTGACTGACTCTACGCGCTGACCCTGTGGTTTGGGGCAGTCACCTCTTCCTATGGCATGAATTGGCAGCTCAGACCTGTTTTCCTAAGAACATGGGATTGGCGCCACTCAGGATAGAATTTGCAACTAAGAAACACATTGCTACTTGCTGCGTGCATGTGCATACACAGACATATACACACCCACCCACACGCAAACACACACAAATACGCTCACACACAAACCTGTTAATTTAACTTTGTAATCTGTAATAAACTAAGATTTAAATCAAGGATTGAGAGTCGATAATTTCTCATACATGGCTGATGAATTTTAAACCATTTAAGCACTTTTCTTAAAGCCAAGGATCATTTTTACATCTCAAGAGAAACAAAGTTACAGTCAAACAGCTTTACAGCTTAATCTAGAGGAAGACAATAAAATCTTTTTCCTGCTCATAAACCAATTCAAGACCTTATAACATGGTGCACATAAGCAGAGAATCAGTCATTTTCACCAGCTATAAACAGACTATTCTACTGACACTATAACATGGCAGACTGCCTCCATTACCAATTCAAATCCTGGCTCTTTTTACCTTGTTGCTCTACTTCCTAAAGCAGCTGAACTGTGTTGGAGCCTTTCAATACCGTTCTAGAGTCGACGAGTGCAGAAATACTAAGCCTTAGTATTATGATTGCTTAAAAACATACTCTGGGGCTCAGGCGAGATCAAAACAGTTTTTTCTGAATACGTTGGAATTATGGTGGACAATCAACTGTTGAACATGTATAATAATTTCTCTCTTTCACTTTTGATTCAAACTATTTTCTTTATCTAGAGTTTTCTGTTATCCTGTAAAATATGATTTATTGTTCTGAAATAGAAAGTCATCGACTTAATCAATCATGAATTCATGGGCAGGAAGAGAAACTAGCCTACAAAAAAAAATCAGGTTAGACTTCACATTGCTCAGTGCTGTGATTTCCTAAACCCTCTACACAACCGCAGTGAGGAAGTAAGGAATGTCTCCAAGTTTCTAAAAGCAGGAAGTAGATTTGACACTTGGTAATGAAAATATTACATTTCTATTTCAGCAAAAATATCCAGCGAAGCAAGTTTCTCTAAATGCTCTTGTTATATGTCAGCGTCAACCTCACAGTGTCACATAACCTCGTTTTATCACTGTGCAGAACTCCCAAAGTGAATATTGTCCTCCCTTTGTCATCAGCCTGGCAAGATAAGGTTGATAAGAGTGTGAGTTGTGTTAGCACTTCACACGACAGGGGAACAGAGGGAACACATTAGGTTATGTGGAAATTGGGGGAAAAAACAGTGAAAAAAATCCTCTATTTGTTTATGTGTATATGTAAAAATGTTTGTATGTGTGGACTCAGGAAACTAAGCGTTTTTTTAGTCTGTTTAAATAAGACAACTAAATTGGGCATAAGTCTGGATGGCTCCACAAGTTTAATATTGCTTAGATCATAATCAAACATCACCTCAACCCATGTCTGTGTTTATTGACCCACTCTGTCGAAGACACAACACAATGGTCATGGTTCACAGTATTTCAGTAGAAGTTTTTGTCATCGTATTAATCATATTTTTGTTCTAGAATATCAGTTTTAACTCCATCTAGCCAGTGTATCATATTTTGTGTCATATTTGTCTTTGACTTGACAAAGCTAGAACGGATTTAATGGTAATCTAAGCCTTCCAGCCTTAGGTGAAGTAACAAGTGAACAGGTGTGTGTGTAGGAGAGGGTGGGATATTGGGTCAGGTCAAATGAATGTGCATGTTACCATGGTTGCATGGCTTTGTAGTGTTAGACCTTTGTTGACTACCTCGCAGCTCTCCATCGAAGTCAGAGTAATCTCGTGACGCACGAAAAAACACACACCTGACTAACTGCAAGTAATAAGACGTTGCATTTTTATCTGGCCTATTTGCTAACAAGACGTTTTGTTTGACCAAAGTGGTTTGCTTAGTAGTTTGAGGGGAATGGTTACCTATGTGTCAAACGCAACATAGTGATTTAGGGATTTAAAATGCTGTGGAGTTTTCCATGCTCAATACCAGCAGTGTTGGAAAATAACAGAGTAAGAGGTTTATGCAAATTGAAGCCGATTTCTGATTGTTCCTTGTTTCTCTTATAAGACTGGAGCATTTAACGAAGTGTACACCACACACACACACACACACACACACACACACACACACACAGAAGAAGCTTGAAAGCCCAACAGACTCTTGTACTGTGGTGGATTTTATGAAACATGTATATTTATTCCTTATAAAGTAGAACTCCAACTTGTCTAAATACTTCTGATTAAGGTCACATTCATAATGAGCATGTGACCCACTGGAACTCATTGAACCTTGAGCTGGTTTTCAGGGTTTATAGCCCTTAATTTTCTCTGATGGGGGTCAGAGGTCAGAAAGGGATCAGAGAAACCCAAGAAAAACAAGGTTGTAAAACCCCTGATAGCAGACAGTTTCCTCAGGATTCACAGATACTGTATTTTCCGGGTAATATAATGTGTCACATTTCTTTATCTGATTTTTATATGCACCACAAACCATGTTTTCCAAAGCAGACGGAACAATAAAAGCTGATAAAACTTTGTCTTTGCCTTCCTCAGACCCCGGAACTGATTGAATGGTTTTGTCAGAATGACAGCCGAAGATCCTGCATCCTCCTCAAACATGAGCAATACCACTGCCCCTGTCAAACCATCAAAGTCCTCTGGTGCCACCCATCCCTCTCTACATGGACAGATCACCATCCCTGAAGGTGTTGCAGGGGCTCCCAATGAGGCTGCACTGGTCAACCTGATGGACCGTACTGGCTACAGCATGGTCCAGGAAAATGGTCAGCGAAAATATGGGCCCCCTCCAGGTTGGAATGGCCCTTCTCCACCACGGGGATGTGAAATCTTTGTGGGCAAGATCCCACGTGATGTTTATGAAGATGAGCTGGTCCCAGTGTTTGAGTCTGTCGGTCGCATCTATGAAATGCGCCTAATGATGGACTTTGATGGGAAAAATCGAGGATATGCATTTGTGATGTACACGGAAAAACATGAAGCCAAACGAGCCGTGCGGGAGCTCAACAACTATGAGGTGCGGCCAGGGCGGCTGCTGGGGGTCTGCTCCTCTGTGGACAACTGCCGTCTTTTTATTGGTGGCATCCCTAAAACCAAAAAGCGTGAAGAGATCCTTGAGGAGGTCTCCAAGGTGACAGAGGGTGTACTAGATGTGATTGTTTATGCTAGTGCTGCAGACAAGATGAAGAACCGTGGCTTTGCCTTTGTAGAGTATGAATCGCACCGCGCAGCTGCCATGGCCCGTAGGAAGTTAATGCCCGGACGTATTCAACTGTGGGGCCACCAGATTGCAGTGGACTGGGCTGAGCCAGAGATTGATGTGGATGAAGATGTGATGGAGACAGTGAAGATCCTTTATGTCAGGAATCTTATGATGGAGACCAGTGAGGAGACAATTAGACAGGTATAAATGTGAATTTTCAATCCAACAAATCAATATAAATGTCATTTTTATGCAGGCAGGCTGCTTAAAACATGACTAATTACAGTATAAAATTTTAGTGTCCCTGCAAACCAAGACAAAAAAACAAAACCAATCGTCCACTTTTTCTTGTCAATTAGGTATTCAGCCAGTGGAACCCTGGTTGTGTGGAACGTGTGAAGAAAATACGTGACTATGCCTTTGTTCACTTCACCTCCCGGGATGATGCTGTGCTGGCTATGGACCATCTCAATGGCACAGAAGTAGAAGGGTCCTGCATCGAGGTGACGCTTGCCAAGCCAGTTGATAAGGAGCAGTACTCACGCCAGAAGGCCTCTAAAGGAGTTTCTACCACTCCAGAGGCCACACAGCAGAACTACGTTTACCAGTGTGATCCCTATACATTGGCCTACTATGGTTATCCATACAATACCCTCATTGGACCTAATAGAGACTACTTTGTCAAAGGTTAGACTTCTTTTCATTTCCTTTAATTACCAATGGAAAGAATTGTCATGTCTCAAAGTCATTTTAAGCAGTTACATTCTGGTAAATGTGATTATTGTTTCTGTCATCATAAACTCTCAGGACATTGCTCACTGTGTGGCGCACAGATGATATTTTTGCCAGAACGATTACCAGTAAGCCATGCCAAACCAAGATTAGATTACAATAATGATGATAAGAATGAGAATACCAAGACACTAATTGCATTCTTTATGAGGTGAATATCATTTGAGGGAGGCTTTGGGAAATATGAATACACTTGACTTGAGATGAGATTATAATTTGAAAGAAAGAAGACACCAAGAGATGTTGATTCATGAATGTTAATCCCATTACCATGATAATTCATTACATATGGCCTTTGGGTGGCAACGATATAATCTATTTGACTTCCAATGATCATTGTGTTTAGGTTTTTTCACCAAAGGATCCCCAATGATACAGACCAATGGTAATTTCTCAAATCCTTATTCCTACTCATCGATTCAATGAACAATAAGCTTTCTTGCCATGTGATAAACTATACATTTTCTAACACCATCCTTTTCCTGCTGCACTGTCACCTTCCATCTCATTATGGATCATTACAGAGATTTCAGTAAAGCAGATTATCCAGAAATACAGCTTCAAAGTGCTACAAACCTTTTTAAATTAATTCAAAATGAATTGGGTGTTAGTAGTAAGTTTAAGCAAGAGGCCATACTTGTCTATGGTGAGGACCAAGTAGCCTGAGCTCAAGCTGACAGCAACTCCTAAATCGGAGCAAAATAAGTCTTCTTGCCAGCCAAGTGCCTAACATATTGCCCCACTCAAGTTTCATTAATGTTCACTGCTGCTGCCTAAGTCCTTAGTTACAACCCCTGTAATACGATTAATTATTGTATTTTAAGCAGGTACTGTGAGAGGCCGTGGTCGTGCAGCCACAGGTAACCGTACCCCTGGACCTCGGGGGTCTTACCTTGGGGGTTATTCTGCTGGCCGTGGCATCTACAGCCGGTACCACGAAGGCAAGACCAAGCAGCCAGAAAAACCCTATGAACTGATGCCCAGTCTGGAGCTTGCTGCCTCCGTCAATCCAGTTGCCATCAAACCTGGCACAAGTCAGTGAGATAGAAATAGCCATTCATATTTATGCACCATTTAGTCCATTATTTTCTTTGTCTCTCCTCTTTGATTTGAAGAGCCTATCAATAAATAAATCTGAGGCTTGTTGCTGAATGGTCATGCAATTCAACTACTGCTTCTCTCTTCTCAGTTAACTAATCCCCTATATAACCCCTTTGTCTTCAATGACTAGAAAGTAACTGCCTTGGTGTTAATCTGATTCTTTTCTTTTCTTATGGCATCAGAAATGGGTTGTTCAGATTGAAAACAACACTGTGTAAATGAAAGCAAAATGGCTGTTTCTTCAGTTCCTACTGAGAAGAAAATAAATATGACCCCGGAAATGCAAATGTTGTCTAGAGTTTAAATCCTGGCCCTTGGTTTTACAGTGATGTAAGCCCATCATGGTGGAAATTACTATTTCTGTTCATTACAAAAACACATTTGAATGAATATATTTTGCGTAAAGCAACAGTAAAGCGAACCCAATCTCTGCACCAGCCCCCCCTGCTGTTGCTCATTAAAATGTTCCTAGTATTGTTGTTTGTCTGGACAAGGTCACAATTATGAGTTTCAAGAATTTGCTTTTTAAATTTCCACTCATATCCAGATTTTTTACTGATTGCTCAAGTTCTTCTTTGAGTTGGTCTGTAAAAATGTGTACAAAATCAATATAGTCTCTGATTTTATTCCTTTTTAATCTGAATTAAATTAAATGGTTCTTGAGATTCATGATGCAATAGGACTGTGAGTTGCTTTGGCTCTGCAATCAAGATTTGAATTGAAGTGCAAACAAACTAACATGGGGATGTAAAAGACTGTTAATCTCTTACCAGTCTGTCCACTCTGAAGTCTTATTATATATAAGCGCAGTTGCATATCCCATCTGCTTTGTCATACATCCAGTAGTCATCTAAATTTTCTTATTGCTGTTTTTTGCAAACAAGAAATGTTTCAATAATCAACTAAAGCAAGCCGAGAGTTGCTATGAAAAATGTGGCAGTAAATGTGACTTCTTGGCTTATTATGAAAGGTCATATGAGGTGCAAAGGTATGCAAATGTATGTGCCAGAGTAGAGAGAAATAATAAAACAGATTTGCAAGTTTGTTAGGTCACACTCAGTGTTCTCCAGTTTGTTAAGTGACATGACTCCCTGTGGAAAAAAAACAACTTAATCCCAATTTGGAGCTCAGCTGTGTATCAGTGTTGATCTGTGTGGAATCAGCGTCAGATTTAAAAGATATGTGTTCACTTCAAATTTCACACCATGACTGAAGCCATTGTCTGTGTGTGTTTGTGTGTGTATGTGTGTGTGTGTGTGTGTGTGTGTGTGTGTGTGTGTGTGCGTGTGTTTGTCTGTGTGTGTCTTGGACCATTGGGGTTAATCCTCAGTTGAGCACCATCATAATCCAAATCACACTCTGATGCCTACCTGTGCAGCTTATTCTTTTTTCCCTTTTCCAAGTTATGTTCTTTTGACTTTCTCTTGAGTCTGTAGCCCCATTTCTTTTAGAATTTCACACTTTTGTCTTTAAGTATCTCACAGTGCCTTACATCTTTATACCTGAATGCTGGATTTTATTTAGTTACTAGGAATCTTTTTGAGCATGGGTGGGTGTATGTTTGCCTTCAACATTATTAAAACAACTATTATGTCCACCATTGTAATTGCCTCTGAAACATCCACATAGCTTTACTTTGCTACCTCAGTTCTCAGTCTTGTGTTTCTCTATGTGTAGTGGCACTGCCTGCTCTGGGTGGACAGTACCCTGTGTTCAGCACAACTCCCACTGCAAAGTTAATGGAAGAGGGTAAGGTGCATACAGTGGAGCACCTTATAAACCCTCTGGCAATGCAGCACCCTGAACACACCACCGCTCCTGCTGCAGCCAGCGTCCTACCTTCGGTCTCTACTCCTCCCCCTTTCCAGGTTTGAAAATGGTCTCTGTGTTTTGCATATATGTCTAACATTTAATTAATTAATACCAGTATCATTAGGGATGCACAACATTATTGTCACACCACTTCTGATATTACCTTTAAATCTAAATATAGGCATCTGCTCAACATAATGCAGTGCATTGTATATTAACATTTATCAGTGGAACTACATGATGTACTCACAGGCGAGACAGATGTTTTTAGCAGCTGGTTGAAAATACTGGATTAATATGTCTTTGAATCCACCAATGATTGTTGCCTGATGTCAACTAAATGCACCATGCAATGATGTAGATTGTAAACATAAGCTTCCATCACAAATTTATATGTAATTACAAATTCCACTGAAACTCATTTTAATTTATTTATTGAGTTCATTACTACCACTGTGCCACAGATTGCTGAGATTGACTGGGGAGACCTTGATGTTCAACTCCGATTAGAATCTATTCAGATTAGGATGCTTTTGTCTGATACATGTATAATGATACATTGTCACAGTGATTTTGCTATTTCCTTCTCTTTCCATCTACCTTTCCCAGGGTCGTCCAATCACTCCTGTGTATGCCATGGCCCATAACGTACAGCGCATCCCAGCAGCTAATGGCCTTTATGGAGCTGGATACGTTCCCATTGCAAACTATGCTGCCAACACAGCTGCTCTGGCTGCTCTGCAGAAAAATGCAGCAGTAGCAGCTGCAGCGTATGGAGGATACGCTGGCTACGCAGTGCCGCAGGCCTTCCCTGCAGCAGCCTTCCAGCTGCCTATTCATGACGTCTACCAGACATACTGATTCTGAGGGGCAGCCCTTGTGAAATAACATCAGCGTTATTCTGCCTGTGACTTATTGACCACTGTAACATCCCATCAGTGTGCATGATGTAAAGACATCCCTTGAAACTCCAAACACCCCAAAGGAAAATAAATATTCAGAGCACAGATGATCTCATCACAACATGTTATATTTGTCCCACCTATTGGCCTCAGTTAATACTGGATGACAGTAGCTTCATTGCTGGCTTAGAAATGCAAAATTATTACAGAAAATGAAGACAATCCCCCCCTTACTGAGGATCCCTACCCTAACATGTCACGATCACCAACAGTGAACATCACTAATCCTGAATTAACTCAGTGCCCACTCTCATTATTTCTGTCTCGGATCCATCATTTTCTTGATGTCACAACAAAAACTCCCGAGGTACATTGAAGTATTTAACTTTAATTTTAACTTTAGTTATATTTAACTAGTTTTCTCTGTAGGGTGGGGTGGTTGGAAGGAAGAGGAGCTACTGACATATATGGATGCCACTGAAGCCAACAGTTTTGAATAAAATGGTATATGCTTTAGTTTTTCTTTTTTTTTTTTTTTTTAGTATTTCTAGGCAATTCTACATGCTTTAGGTGATGCAGTCCATTCATGCTGGCTTAATGTGTTTTCTTTAAATATGCTTACTTGGTACTTTTTGGTATATTTAGTTTTATTTGTGATGTGGTTATTCTAAATGAAGGTTAACATACTATGTGAATTTACCTATATTACTTTGCTTGTGTCTCTGCTTTAACATTTTCAAACATTTATCTTTGGTTTGTTTGAAGAAATGGCCCCTGCTTGATAATATTTTTTGTGTGAGTTTCCATGGGGAACAAATAATATGCAAAAGAAACAAAGAAGGCTTTTTGAGTGATGGGAATTTTTTAATATATAAGCCTCATAAAGGTTGACATCACAGTAACATTTGAACAGTGATTGTTTTGTATTGTGCAAAACTGTGCTGACAGGGGACCAAGGCTGAACAGAAATATGTTTTTTTTTCTTATCTGTGTATAACTTTATAATTATTTTTATTTTCAATATTTTGAATCTTGAAAGGCGAACAAATATGGACAGAAACGAGATATATTGAAATACATTTTTCTGTATGGATTGGCGCACTTTGTCACTTAGTGCTCTTGCATTTACTACTGCTGACCAAAAACCAACATCTCGACTCCAGTTTCATTGCATTGAAAAGATAATCTGCGCCTTAACACAGTGCCTTAAATCTGCATGCTGGATGTGCAACTTTGTATATCGCACGGTGCCTTTCATGACAAAGCTAAGCCCAAATGGTTGGCACAAAGAATGCAGCACTGGATTATCCACCTGTTTTTCAAGGAACCAGAATTTGAATTAATTTTCCGCAGTAAGATGTGACAAGGCTACCTCTCTTTTGTAGTCTCAACTCTTAATATTCCTACACTAACCCATGATACGTATCTATCTCCTCTTTATTTCTCATCCTTCAAACTGTGCTTGAGGTGCACTTAAATGTATTTATAAATGGCAACAGATTTGCCTTTTTCAGATGAAGAAAGCAATATGAATTAATGTGAGAGCTTGACTACATGACATTTCCAATATCTGCATGTTTGTGATAACTGTGGAAATGTAAAATAACACTTGTTTTTAGAAGGCACTTTTCAAGCTCAGCGTGTTATAAACAAATATAATGTTGAACTGGGAAAAACAAGAGCAATATGTCATGCTAATCTACACAAGTAGTCAGGCTTTGCTACTGTTTGCTACTCCTGCTCTTATGAACCAGTTCAAATAGATAAATATCAAAACTTTTCTGCTTGCATGTTCTCCCTGTGTCTGCGTGAGTTTTCTCCGGGTTCTCCCTTTCCTCCCACAGTCCAAAAACATGTGGGAGGTTAATTGGAATACATTGGATAAAGTGCCCGGATGTGTGAATGAGAGAGTGAATGGTAGTTTGCCTCGATATGTGGCCCTGCAATTGACTGCGACTGGTCCAGGGTGTATTCCACCTCTTGCCCAAAGACAGCTAGGATAGGCTCAACCATCCCTGCGACCCTGACTACAGGATAAGCAGGAGATAATGGATGGATTGATGACTTATATTTTCAACAGAAAACAATTACAATATATTCAGCGGCCCGGTTATTGACCTTAAAGATTTTGACCCCCTGAAAGACTGATGTGACCAAGATATCAGTACGTATACTGTTTATGTGTCAATATACATAAACGAATAATTCAAAACAGTTATCCTCTAATATAGGTCCAGCTCATCTTGTCTTTTTGTTACTTCTCTCCGCTCTAAAACTTGATTTAAGAAAAACTGGTGATGACTGCTTTTACTATTTTCTTGTATGATGACAAATAAGTCAGGATATATTTAATATATGCATTACATATATTGTGTCTGAAGTGAAAAGAAAAGTTCTAATATATTCTAAAGCATATTACTTTTCTTTATATATTGTTTAGGGATAAGAATAAAAGTCAGGGTAACAAAAGTAGAAAATACTTTGTTGCCAAAGCGTCCAATAGTTTTTAAACATTCAACATTATTGTGTTTTTGTTTTGCATATTGTTGTTTTGCAATTTTTAACTGGATTTGGTGTTGTGAGTGGGAAGACGGAAGCCTTCTTTTACAGCAGTCAGTGTGAGTAGTGGCTCAATGCAGCTCTTTATGTGGCTGCAACTTTTCTGAAGAAAATAACTCATTAAATTTGGCAGCACTATTAAAACTCGAATATGTTAGTGCCATTGAAACATGTTCACATCTTGAACGCAAGACCAGCTGCCACATTTCTGCTCCTGCCCTTCACTCCATCACCTGTTTTATTTCATATTACAAGCATTTCTTCCACACTACAGTAGTTGAAGTAACTCCTGCTCCTTGTTTCAGTGGTCTGGAGCCACATGCCTAGTTTATAAAAGGTGTTGCCATTTAAACTCTTCTTAGTATGTGCCTTATTGCCAAGATACACCCTGTCCTTTACCTTTGTAGACCTATGCAGACTGTATGTTTTGTTAACAAAAATGTGTTTTTTCCTTGTTGTATTTATAGTGTTAAAGTAGACAAATAAAGCATTTTCAAAAAGATAAAATGCAGTGTCACTCCTTTTTTTCCTCTTCCATTTACATATTTCTTTATGTGCTGCTGCCTTGTTAGTTATGAAGTGTGAACACTTCTAGAGGTTCTCACACACAAAGTAGAAATTCATGAAAATAAGCTATTTTAAAGTACAAAGTTGTAGCTTCTTAATGGGGGTTGAGGCATTTACCTCTCCACTTTGAACATAACTTGTGATAGGGGTCACCAGGTAACACTGTTGTAAACTATGACTTAGCTTAAGATTTTGCTGCACATATGTGGACAGTGCTGAAGCGATCATAGATGCTTTGTGGCAGAGAGAACTTTGACTCTGACCTCTGTGAATGGAAACCCATCCGTGTCTACATCAGCTATTATTATGCAATATGTTAGAGAGCACAGTGTCTAGAGAATGTTTCATAAACCTCTCTGTGGTGGGTCAACTTTACTCTAGAAACATGTTGTACCCCAGCAAGGAGTTCAGGGGAGGATTTAAGATCAGAATTAGACTTCATTGTGTGTAAGAGGGCATGCAGTTCTCCAAAGATCTCTCCACCTTTACATAGGTCAGACCCTAGTTTTAACATTAACATGTGATGGAAAGTTGATAGATAAATAAACAGCCTAACTTTGTTTTTAAAACATAACCTATCTTCAGTTGGATTCTGTTCCGGTCATTTACAATCCAGAGTAGGAATTCTGCATCACTGCAGTAGGCATGTTGTTTGTGCATATAACTCACATTAACCATTGTCATTTACTTTTCATTTGTTTTTTAATGTTTTTTATATGTGTGTAACCAGACACTTACAAGAACATTAGAAAAACACCCTTCAAAAAGATCAAACTTTCAAGGACTTTTCAAGGGTAATTTTCTTTTTGCCTGCCTTAGAATTAATAGAATAGAATTTAAAACTTGAACCTACGTCTCTATTATGTAATATCACAATCGTGACTGAGGATGGACAATTTTGGGTTGATCTGAGACATCTTACAGCCATTGCATGCAGTACATACAAAGACATACACCACTATATCTAACAATCAAGCAGCATCTCAAAAAGCTAAAATATGCATGTCAAGGGAGAAATTACAAATGTTCCTGTGTGGCGCGAGGGTCAGAAACAGTCAATATTATTTTGATTGTGCTGAGACCAAGAGAAACCAAGGACTGTACATGGTAGAGATACCAATCCCTTCACACACTGGACAGATAAGTCAAATTTCTTTGAGAAATCGACAGTATGCTATGTCATTGAAAAGTTTGACGGAGAGCTAATATGGATTTTTCTGTTGTAGAGATTTTATTTTAACATGTTTTCATATAACTGTTTCTGAATTTTTCCAAAAATGTTGATTGTCTATGTGTATTAGAAATGCTGCCATTGAAGATAGACTTTTTCTTACGTTGAAAAAAGGCAAAATCCACAATGTATCTAAAACTTCGGTCGTATGGTCCCCTTGGTATTTATAATGTGAATGCACAATGAGATAATGTTACAAAGTAAAAATAGTCTGTAAAGTCAATGTGCAAAAAGTATCCAGCAAATGTATGTTACTTGACTCTTATTGTAGTTCTTTGACTTGTTACATTTCAATCATTTTGCTTTAATATTTAAAAATCAAAAACACAAAAACACAAAAAGAAACATTTGACAGACTTGTATAGAAAACATTATGCCTGACCATTTTGAGTACTTAGTGAAAGGGATTATTAACAATAACACGTGTATTTGAAAAGATTGCGGAGAGAATCTAACCATTTAGGACAATACCACCATCTTGTGGCCAAATTATTTCAACCGAGGCAGCCTTTAACTGAGGTCACGCTATGGAAGGACAGACCGTGGAAATCAAGGAGGAGGAACGGACATGCTTTCAGCGGCAGCCATGTTGACATCAATGAAGCAATCAAATTTGAGTACTATGTCAAAGATCAGTATGAAAGAACAAAATATTTTTTAAGTGAATACATAAGGAGGGAATTGAATTGAATCGATTTTACCATTTTTGATAAATCCGTACAGAATACAAAATACGAAGGATATAATGGGATAACATACCAACTGTCAAAGCAAGCAAGGACGGAATCAGGGGTTCTAGGCTATTAGGGACGTCCCAAAAGCTTTATTGTGCTTGTGCTTGTAAACTGATGACTTCTTTTAAATGTTGCAAAGGGCAAATGATATTTTTGTGAACTCTCTTCTAATTTCAGTTTCAGTACAATTGGGATTTCTTTTTTTTTTTATTATAATTTTTTTTAAGATGACAGTGAGCAAGAGGTGGGATAATCTGATCTGGCTGCAGTTAGTCAACAAATTCAATCTGGCATTCACATCTACAGACAATTGAACCTTCAGTTAACCAAACTAGGGACACCGCAGTAGTCGTAGTAGCGAGTAGCAGTGGTGGTAATAGTAGTCGTAATAATAATAATAATCTTCAGAGTTCACCACGGTGAATCATCTTCCTCTATCTAACCCTATTCACTGCATCCTCCTCTCTCACACCAACTAACGTCATGTCTGCTTTCACGAAATCCATAAATCTTCTCTTGGGTCTTAATATGGCCTGATACTAATACAAATACTATTACTAATATTGTAATTACAATTGTCAAAATCATTACATTTTTTAAAATATGCACATTTTCTGTGTATTATTATTATGACTATCACCTTGTTTTTTTTTTAGTATTAAAATCGAACTTGAATACGCACTTGATCAGAAAACAGTTATTATTTACACTACAGTTCCCATAATGCCACCACTTCCATCCATGTGCAGACTGCGTCTGCGCTTCCGCTGCTGTCTTCGCAGATCTCTAAACAATGCTGATGGAAAAACTCGTTGCAGACAGGTGCCTGGAGGGAAATCCCAGTGCGTTGTGAAGCAGCTAAAATGCGTCCCAGTCGCTGAATCTAACCTCGGTTTATATTTGGTTTAAAGGAGACGCAACAAAGCGCACAAAATGGTTGTGCTCAGGGGCCGCGCAAATAAGTAGGTTTACTACAGCTTTAAGAACGCGAAAATCGTGTCTGCTTCTTTAAAATCATATCAGTATATTGCAGAATTGATAATTAAGAAAAGTTTTTAATCTCTAATCAATAAATTTGTGTATTTAATTTGCGACGAAGCCAACGCAGTCACCGAAAATGTCTCACTGTTGGATAAAGGCCTCTTTCAATCAAAACGTCTTTAAAGCAGATGTGCGTTTTTCCTCACATTAACTGTGAGCCTGTTCGACTCTGTGAGACCGGTTGAGGTGTCTTATCGGAAATGGAACCGATCGGCGACCGAAACG
Organism: Fistularia tabacaria; assembly: GCA_901007705.1. Classification (NCBI taxonomy): domain Eukaryota; kingdom Metazoa; phylum Chordata; class Actinopteri; order Syngnathiformes; family Fistulariidae; genus Fistularia; species Fistularia tabacaria. Next base: position 84,981 of record CAAKHD010008333.1, read on the forward strand.
CCGACGTAAATAATGGCGAAGAGCCGACGGATGACAAGGCCGCGGAGCAGACCCCGGCCCCCAGTACGGCCCTTACCCCGCGGAGGGGGCTCAGGGAGCGCGGCGCAGGCCGCCCTCGTTGTGGCGTCCCCGTCTCTCAAGCGGATGTTAACGGGACTGCTCAGAGCCCTCAGAGCTCGGGAAGGGTTTTGAGAGATCGCTCCACCAGGGCTGTACCGGCTTGGCTGAAGGACACCAAGAGTGACGACGATGAAGACGAGCTGAGCCCGGACCTCGGTGCGAGCAGGCGGAGGAAAGTTCCTAACTCCAGGCGAAAGAAAAATTGTGAAAATGCGGGTTTGGCTGAAACGGGTGGTGCTGGGGACAGCCTTCAGAGCACGGAGTAAGTTAACAGTCCACATAATTAGACTTTTGTGTGCTATGGGTATGCCTTCCAGTGTTCAACTTGTCGGTTTACGTCTTGTGTGTCACCCATACTTGTCAAACGAACGCCTCCAGTAGAGCGTTCGTCCCGTCTCTGCTTGGGAGGGTGGAGTGAAACTTACCTTTGGTTCTAATATTTACATTTTATGCACGAAATAAAACATTGTTTGGTCAGATCAGAGTTGTGATCAGTGTTTTTATTCTCCCCCAGCAGCTCAGAGGACCCCAATAAACCTGCTTCAAATGCTGAAGGTAATTGGAGAATAATCTTTTCAATGTTTCACATTGCCAGCATTTTTATTAAGTGTGCACTCTCTTAAAGAGCTGGTGTATGCACGTTTGTGGTATGACATACAACTGCACTAAAGTCTCCCTCTCCACCAGCATTTTCATCCAGACACCCCCCAGCCCAGACTCGAGCCAAGCCCCCATCTGGCAGGGCAGCCCGGGGCTCTGCCAAGCCCGTGTGTAAGACTGAGCCTGGAATAGAGAATCAAGCCGGTGAGCAACCTGTTGACATTGAGCTACGATGGTCCGACTACTGGCATTCTTATTATTCATGCCGATGAAGGAGTGCTAAAAGTCAAGAGATGTCTGTTGTTTTTCTTGGTATTGTTTTGTGTAAAAATTATTCATTCTGTCCCTTTCGCTGTGGTATGGATGTGATCACTTTCCTTATTGATCAACATGTACTCCCTTCTTGGTCCTTACACTTGAAATGTTTTCAAAATCACAGCTAGTGGATAGTGCATCTAAAATGAAATAAAATACAAATAATTTATTTGAACATAGCATGTTAGGCCTGAACAAACCATGAAAGCTTTTCAGTACATCTTTTTGAAAGGTGAAATTCTCCTACTTCTCTGGAATGTCATGGATATAACCGACGAAAAAGCATTTTGTAGGGTCTTGTGGCTTTACTTTTCTTCCTTATATATCTTTTGCTCTGTTATGTCGTAGCCGAAGGAGAATCAAACAACAAAGAAAAGTATGAAATGTGAGTATTGTTTAAGCACTTTAATGATCACCTCAAGTTCAAGTTTTCATCAATTTCTTATTGGTATTATATATGTGAAATATAACATACATGTGAACCAGCACTGGTGCAATACCGCACCACAGTTCAGTTTATGTAGTTGAAATATGATGCAAAACTTTGTTTTGTCATTCATCTCTTTCTACTTTGCAGTAATTCCTTTTATGTATTTTCCATTTTTTCCACTACAGACTTATGCTTATTTTCATAATTCTGGTTATTTTATCATGCATCCTAAAGCTCTTTGCTGCAGTAACAATAATCTTAATGTAAAGTTCCTTGCTGTGGGACCAATAAAGGTCCATCTAATCAATTATAATGTGTTTAAATTAAAGTGTCAGTCCAAATTACACTTGTACCTGGCATTTCCAGGTGTTACAGATTCTGTACAGCGGCTAGTCAATAACTGGAAAAATATAATTGAATGAAAATCTAAGCTTGGACTTGCAGCAATCACATTTACATTGTGTTACTTTGTAGAATATGCTTAGAATAAATGAGATTGATGGTTACAAATGTCAATGCAATTGTCAAACTTGTATCCTAATTCATTTGTTTTTATTCTTCCTGTTTTCCCAGTAAGAAAAAAGAGGAGGAAAGTGAAGATATTGCAAAACCAGCTGCATATGAAGAGGGTCCCCCCTTTCCGGATGATCCAAAAGATCTGAATTACCAACCACCAAGTCAGAGGTAAACGTGACCTGAGCACACCCCTCCAGCTTTTGCAGGAAATTTAAAATATTGTCAAGGTGTAATTTTCCTGTCTTTTTTTAATTTGGTCTTTTTTTAAACTTTTTTTTAGAAGATCTGGAGAGGAAGAATGCCTCAGCAGTGACGAAGATGTTCCTTTTAGAGATGATTTAAATGATCAGAGTTATGACCCCAAGGCTGAAAGGTATGTGGACTCTGAATGTCATGATCTGGTTGAGCTAAGTCTGTTTTTTTGACTCCCAGAATAGATTTCTGAGCTGATAGCTTTTGTCATTTCAGGGATGCCCCCAAACCAAAGCGCAGAGTTCCTCCCCGACCGAAGGAGAAGAAAGAAAAAGAAAAAGCACCCAAGAAAGAGAAGGAAGTTGCTGAGATAAAGATAGAAGGTGCAGACAATGTAGAAAATGTGGGAGAGGAAGCAAAACTGGGAGAAGAAATGGTGGAAGACCCTGATGGGCCAAGGAAGTAAGCACAGAATGTGTATATGGTTAACACATAGATCAGTCGGATGTCAATTGCAGGTGTATTGCTTTTTTTACAGTTAACTGGAATTTTGAACTTGTGTTTAAGGTTTGGGGCTACATGAAACTATCATGGACAGTTCAAGTTATAGTTATATATATTCTCCATAAAAAATTTTCTTCCTTCTCCTTTTTGTATTAGGAGAGGCCGTCGGAAAAAAGATGATAAAACCCCACGTCTGCCAAAAAGGAGGTAAATATATTGCCTTTTGGGGGATGGGGGGTGCATAATAATTAGAATTAATCAAGACACATATCTTCCAAATCGAATAGATAAAGCTTTAAAGGGTATTTGTGTATTTTTCAACTTTTCACAATGAAGACAGATTTACATTTTTATACTATAAAGGCATTATCAAGTTAAATTCTACAGCCTATGTTGCAAACTACAGCATTGTTTGGTGCATTTCTCTGGAAATTTACCTATCCATTACAGCAAAGCAGCAATGTTTCTTGCATATCAAGGTGTCTTATCCACCTCATACCATCAAATATCTGTCTACATCTTCTCCTGTGTAAACTTCTTCGTTCTCTTTCAGTCAATCTGAATCCCATCTATTTAAGATAATCCTCTGTTAATTTAGTCCAGCCCCCGGCAAATGTTTCTGTGGTGTAATTGGTAGTTTACATGGTTACTAGAAAATTACTAATGCCAACACCATTTGCGCTAACAATGCTTTTTAATGTGTTCCAACTCAATAGTGGATGGCTTTCAAACAGTTAGTTCTGTTTCTTTGGATCGTTTAACAGTAATTTTCCATTCAGACAAATTAATTGTATTTTTGTGGATTTCAACAGGTGTTGACTCTAGTTTCATTTCTGTGCTGTCCTTTACTGACACAGGAAGAAGCCCCCAGTGCAGTATGTCCGATGTGAAATGGAGGGATGTGGTACTGTTCTGGCCCATCCTCGCTACTTACAGGTTTGTCTGTTTGATAAAGACAACGTACTATTCAAAGTTAAACAGTATTAAAACGTATTAGCTCAGGGTTTTATTACTTATCAATGTAACCGAGTAATATTCTAGACATCTCCATGTCCTCTGTTAAACTCAGTGATGTTTTGATTGGTGTGCTTGTTCTGAAGGGAATGTGAAAGAAGGAGAAATTTTAATCCTCCAGGCAAATGGAATTTTCATTTAGTGATAAATTGAGCACATATACATGATCAATATTCTGTGTAAAGAGGGAAAGCATTGTTTGAATAAAGAGACCGGCTAATCCATTCAAAACTATTTCAGACTTTCCACTGAACTGTTTCTCATGACATTTGTTTGGTTTTGTTTTGCACACCAGCATCATATAAAATACCAGCACTTGCTCAAAAAGAAGTACGTTTGTCCTCATCCTTCTTGTGGAAGGCTTTTCCGACTACAGAAGCAGCTGCTTCGTCATGCAAAACACCATACAGGTACTAGACCAGAAACATACATATATTGGATTACATTTTTGTTTACCTTTTTTCCGTCTTGTGATTTATAAAGTACACAGACACTGCAATGATTTAATTGTTTAATGTGACTTTAGACCAGAGAGATTACATCTGTGAGTTCTGTGCTCGTGCCTTCAAGAGCTCTCACAACTTGGCTGTGCATCGCATGATTCACACTGGAGAGAAGCCGCTTCAGTGAGTGCCTAATTCTTTACTATCTGTCTGTTTCGAACATGCCATATTGTTTCTACACATAATACTGAAGTGCATTCAAGAAATGTCCCTGAATGTTTTAAATCTTTTTCCAAAAGGTGTGAAATCTGTGGTTTCACCTGTCGCCAAAAGGCTTCTCTTAACTGGCATATGAAGAAGCATGATGCTGATGCCACCTATCAGTTTTCCTGCTCTATTTGTGGCAAGAAGTTTGAGAAGAAGGACTGTGTGGTGGCCCATAAGGCAAAGAGTCATCCTGAGGTGCTAATTGCTGAGGCACTTGCAGCCAATGCAGGCGCTCTTATCACCACCCCGGCTTCCTTATTGGAAATGCAGGGAACCCCAATGCAAGCAGAGGTAACCAACTTGGAAATGAACCAAGCTGGGCGGGACGGGCAGGTAGAGCCACTGAGCCAGGAAGGTCAAGTTGGGCAGCAAGTGACTCAGATGTCCCATATGGGTCATGTGACCCAACAAGTGAGTCACCAGGTGGTTTTACTGGGACAAGACCAGACTCTTCATGCCATGCAGGTGCCAGTAACTATTGCTCTTTCCCCCATTGACCCACCTTCACCAGCTGATAACCAGCAGCAGACTCACCTTCAGCTACAGATGCCTGTCCAGTTTGTGCAGGCAGCCCAGCAGCAAACTCAAATCCAACAACTGACCCTCCATTCCAGCTCAGTGGTAACCCAGCCCAAGCCCCAGCTTCAGCCACTTCAGTCATTTTCTCCCCCGCAGCAGAGCCAGGGACAGACACAAATACTACAAATGACCATCCAGCCCATCAGTCAGTCTCAGACACACATACAGCAGATCCCTATTCTTGCCACCTCTCAGCAGCTTCAGACCCTGCAGACAGCTGCCTCCACCCCTCCTCTCCTCTCCCCATCCCAGTCCCAATCCCAAGCCCAAGATCCATCCCCCACCAATGGAGACAGCTTCATTCTGGACAATCCGGTGCTTTCTTCCTCCTCTCCATCGAGCAACTCCCTTCAGCAGACAGAAGGAGTGGGAGAGAACAGTGTTGTATGGGAGGCGCCAGGACAAGGAGATGTTATGTCTGACAGCACTGAGAGACATATACAGCAGGCCCTCATGTAAATCACGGAAGTTGATTCGAAGCGACAATTATGTAATCACTGATCTAATATACTGTATTGCATTTTTTGAGGTAAATGTAGGATCACCATAAAATGTAATGTTCACTCATCTTCACATTTGGTAGCTTTTTAGAATATCTGTATCAGGGGAAAATGTTTCTGTGTAAGATGTTGCCTTTGTAAATAACATTCCTGTATACTTCACTAGCCTTTTACATGAGTGTGTATTGATGCAGACATGGATTCAAAATGAGATTGTGATGCTTTTGCTGTCACGCAATAATATAGCATACTTCTAACTAATAGACAGCAAGCACATCGTATGCCTAGCATGTGGCATCTCCAAAGTTGCCACTGGAATTTAGTCTTTATTAATATAATACATTCTCACAACATACATTTAAGAGTTGGAAACGTAATTGATGATGAATGCTCTGCCAGTTTTCCAAGTATTATCTAGACCTAAATGTCCGACAGACATAACAATGCGCTAATCTCCAAAATCATTTTGGATTTGAAAAGATGTAAACAGAAGATGCGAAAGTCAAAAAAGAAAAAAACATTTAAATGATATTGGCGGTTCAATTACATGTGTGTGTGCAGCGCTGTAGATTTTTTTTAGAACTGTCTTTCAATATAACCTGCATAAGCTGATAAATCTTATGCCAGTTGGGCCAGAGGCGAAACATCCAAAAGAAATTAAGCAAGTGTAGTTGGCATGATTAAAATTTATCAACGAGTATCATGACCTGGATGACTGAGAACCTTCAGAGCCCATAACTTGTCTACAATATACACTTACCAAAACAGCCTTTGACCATTATAACCGAGAGCTCACTTTGGACACAATTAAATGTCATGTGGATCAATTAATTGAGTTAAGAGTCACTGTATCAAGAATGAGAGTTACATAATATTCCGTAGGACAACTTATGTAGAACCCTTGATCATGTTATTAAATATGTAGCTGTCTGATATGTGCCCGAGGGTGTGTGATACAGCAGATTGACAACTGCATTTATATGATGTAAATAAATGTCTTAACATTTTGTCAATGAGAGTTGAGTTTATTTGAGCAGCTTCTTGGAAAGTTAAAAGATTTTTTATTGCCGTCTTTCATAGTAGATGATGTCTGTGATGCATTTTTGAAGCCACGAGTGTGCCGTGTACTACTGCCGAGTGACTGCAATGCCATCGACAAAAAATTTCCCATCAGGACATGTTAAGCCGCTCTCTGTCCCTCAGCATGGTGTACTGCTTCATAGCTCTTTTAGGAGGAATCAAAGTGTTACTGAGTCCAACCCTCCTCTTCTTCAAACGCTGTCCCTCCAACCCATCTTCTCTCTCCTGCTGAGGGACATTGGACCCACTTGCAAAGGATTCAGAATGAGCAGGTGTTGTATCGCTTACAGCTGGATGACCATCAGTCGGAGGAACTGCTATCTGAAGATCACTATCATGTGCAAACTTGCATTTGATCCCAAATCTGCACCTCCCGTCTTTCCTGTATGATACACAGACTCTTTTTCCTCCTATCTGAGAGGGTTTGGCCTGCATTGTGAGAGGGACATGTTTTTGCAAAGCGCTGAGCTTCTGGTCTGCCTGGGCCTTGAATGGATTGGCAAACACACTGCTGTCAGAACAGGCAGTTAAAGGAGGAGAAGGGAGTTTTTGAGAGGATGGGAAACACAGGGCAGGAGCAGGAAGGGCTTGCTTGGCTGGAACAGAAGGCGTCACTGCTTGCGATAGAGAAGGAGATGGCTCTGGAACCTCTGCCTCTGGTTCCGATTCACTGGAGGCTGAGTCGGACTCCAGCAAATAGTTCCGGCTCTTTTTGTCGCAACGGACATCCGTTCCAGTACTGGTGGACTGTGCAGTTCTCGAGAGAGAAAAAGAAACAAGTTGCAGGATAAGCTTTAACAAATTAAGACATCGGACAGAAAAAAAATAACTTTGTAAGCTAGCGTGATATGTATGGTCAATACCTAACGACCAATGATTTTTTTTTTAAATATATTTTCTGATTGCATCGAGTTGTTTGCTTACCTGATCATACCGCTTCTGAAATCCTGTACTTCCCCTTCGCTGTCAGACTCCGAAGAGACACCGTATCCAACCAAAGAGTTCATCCCTTAATGACTGACGCTAAGCTAGTTAGCTCCGTCTCTTTGACAAATGATTATAGAGGCCGTCTTCGAAAGCTCGAATTTTGCGGGCGACACGCCAATCATACGTCGATTATAAGAAATATACAAATTACACGGAACTATTTGTAAACATACATACTCTCCTTTTAAAACCATAACGCCATGGTTTTTAGCCCGCTGTCACCTCGACCCGGTCACTGTTTACATCACCAGCGACTGCTGCTGCCATCTGGTGTTGGGGTGCGGTATTGCACCACTAGTCCTCAAAGGTGGAATCAATTCAACCAAGACAAGAAGTTATTGAAAACCAAAGTTAAAGCTCACAGACCACACGTTGATAACGACCCGTCGTAATAATGAATGCTGCGTAGCATTGTGCAGGAGCAAAGTTTGCAAATGTGATGTAAATTTAATGCACACAGCACAAGTATCAGCATGTTTGTCAAAATTCAAGACTTGATCTCATGTCCTCCCAGGGCCCTGGTCTGAAACACTTGGGATCTCTTGGTCTCTTGGTTGTCTGCTGAATCAGGTTGCCTGGGACACAGCTTAGCTTTCAAGATCTAGAAAAAGCAAGTGTTTCCTTTGAAAATATATAAAGTAGTAAATAAACCTTTTTCAATGTCTGCAGTTTATTGACACAAAGATTGATTGCTCATTTACATGAGAAACTATTGTCAAAAGATCATCTGTTAAATCCATGCATCCATTTATTTACTCATTCATTATCTATCGCTTATCCTGCACTCAGGGTCACAGGGATGCTGGAGCCAATCCTAGCTGTCATCGGGTGAGAGGCAAAATACACCCTGGACCAGTCGCCAGTCAATCGCATGGCCACATATAGAGACAACAACCATTCATTCTCTCGTTCACACATCTAGGCAATTGGGTGTCTTCAATTCAACATCTACATGTTTTTGGACCGCAGGAGGAAACCAGAGATCATGGACGAAATCCAAGCAGTCATGGAAAGAACATGCAGACACAAAAAGGCCCTGTGTGGAAATTGAACAAGGGTCCTGCTTGCTGTGAGGTTGAGGCAGTACCCACTGCGCCACCATACTGCATTAACAGCATTATCATTAGTAGTAGTAGCCGTAGTGGTAGTAGTAGAAATAGTAACAATATCAGTATTCTTAATTTGATTATTATTATTCATTCCGTCATTCATGCTCCATACCACTCATCCTGTGCACAGACTTTAGCTGGAGCCAATCCCAGCTGGCACGGGAAATAACAAAAACAACAACAAGAACAACAAAAACAACAATAATAATAATAATAATAATAATGATAATAATAATAATAATAAATGGGGGAAATTGCCCTGAATGAGTGAGTGAGTGAGTGAGTGAGTGAGTGAGTGAGTGAGTGAGTGAGTGAGTGAGTGAGTGAGTGAGTGAGTGAGTGAGTGAGTGAGTGAATGGTTGTTTGTCTGTATATCTGGCCCTGCGATTGACTGGTGACCAGTCCAGGGTGTACCCCACCTCTCGCCCGATGACAGCTGAGTAAGGTTCAAGCATCCCCCGCGACCCTGAGTGCAGGATAAGCAGCAGATAATGGATGGATGGATGGATGGATGGATGGATGGATGGATGGATGGATGGATGGATGGATGGATAATAGAGTTTCCATGTTTTCCCCATGTCTGCATTGGTTTCCTCCAGGTTCTTTGGTTTCCTCCAACAGCCCGAAAACATGCTGCAGGATAACTGTGGACCCTAAATTGGCCAGGCATGTGAATGAGAAAGTAACTGTTTGTACCTTTCTATATGTGGCCCTGCGACCGACTGCCCTCTAGTCATGGATGTTACTCGAGTCTCGCCCCAATGACAGCTGGGATAGGTTATAGCCCCCGCCCCCTGCGATACTGTTGCAGGATAAGCGGGTATAAATAATGAATGAATGGATAATTACTAATAATAAACAAATGAATAATTGTGATTCGATAATGATGATGCTGCTACTACAACTACTACTACTAGTAATAGTATCAGTAAATAATATAAATAAATCATTGATAATAATTATCATTATTTTAATAAAATCCGGACTGTGATCACACAGCTCAATCTAAAGGGTCCTTTTTGTTTTCTTGATCATTAAATATGTATTCACCGAGAAATAATTTACACCACCGTCGTTTTATTGCACCGAAGGCTCTTATCTATGTATGTATGTATGTATGTATGTATGTATGTATGTATGTATGTATGTATGTATGTATGTATGTATGTATGTATGTATGTATGTACCCATGTATGTATCCATATATTTATGTATTTTTCAATCCCAAGTCACACCGCGTGTTACCAGAGAAGATCTTGTGAAGATGCGGTGGGCGTAGAGTCGGCGATCACCGAGCAAAACAATTGTTGCACGTATTAAAACGAAGAGGACAGATCCGCAGACCAATTAAGGGAGTTGGCGGAGGACAGACCCCCCTCTCCTCCCCTCCTGCTCTCCGCCTCCGGTATAAATTCCTTCTGCCTGTCATCGAGTTCCTGGGGAGTGGGCGGAGTGAGTTGGCCGCTGATTCTGTAACTTAAGCGGGCAGGGTCGGACTGGCCGGGAAACTCTGCTCAAACATATCCGAGCCGTGAATGACACAAGGTCGGGTTTACGGAAAGGTTGTGAAGAAGAGCGGGACAGACGGATAACAACCGGAATCGGTGTGCTCGGAATGACGTAGGCATATACGATCACAAACCAGTAGATCGGCCCGCTTGACTGGTGCCTGCCCACCTCCCCTGCTTAAAGTGCGACACTGGCACAGTTAACTGGTCGAATGGCAGACAGGAGAAACAGAGGAGCCACCGGCTCGGTCCAGGGCAGAACTACTGCGGCCCGGGCTGTGGCCATAGCCGACCAATTGCACCACGAGTGCTCCATCTTACTGGAACTTTATGTAAGTGGAAGAACCTACTTTGTTTTCCCCCCACTGGAAGCAATTTGGGAATTGCGTGTATGCGTGCGCGCGCGCGTGTATTTTTGCGTGCGTGCTCGCGTATGTGCGTTTGATTGTGCGTGTGTGAAGGCTCTCCGCCCCTGTAAGTTTTTAATGCGTATGCACCCCGACTGATTGTCGTGTGTGAAAAATCACATAGGTTAAACGCATATGAGAGGGGGTGAGGAGGGGGGAAAAGTGAGATGGATGAAAAGGATGTGTGCCATAGAGAGATAAGAAAGAGGAACTGTGTTCTGTGAGAAAAGAAATTATTTCTTAGACAGCAGGGGGTAAACATTAAGGGGGTAAGAGTGGTAGTGGGTGATGCTTGACTGTAACAGCTCCCCGGTGAGTTGGAACAAAGACTTCATCTCTTCCACAACCTCTATAACTGCTTTCTTCGGTTATGTGTCTGTTTGTTTTTAGGTATGAGAGATACAACTTATAAGGTCACCGTAGAAAGACATCAGCCTGCAAAAAAAAAAACCCATCATCCTTACTTTTTTGTTTTCACCCTTTTTTCGGGGCATTCTCATTTATTTGGTTACTATTATTACAAACCTTTGCACGCACCCCTATAACTGGCCATGTTTCCACGTGGTTTCCAGAAACACATCATGAAGTCTTCAGACATTTTATCTTTTCGTAAAGAAATTTATGTTACGGACCATCCCTTCAATGATGGAAAGGTGATGGAATGATGATGGAATTTTTCGGGGTGCAATATATTTGCTCAGCACTCATGTAATTCCCCACTTAGTTCACAACACCTCATGCCATTCTGACACACAGGTACTAACTTGCATGTTGCCATCAACATTATTGCCTCAGTATAAAGTCACATGGCGACCTTGAGGGCTCACAACTCACTCACTTACCAAAACTGATGCCAACTATAATTGCGCTTGTGAAGAGACCCATTATGCAACTTCATCATTAATGACTCCATAATACCTTTGCTTAATATTCATTATTAAGCTATACTTATTGGGCAATAGGCATCTTTATTCCATTATTCCAACAACATTAATGTGAAAGGCAAACATACTCTGTGATTTAAATCAGGCAATTATTCACCAGGTTTAGCTTTGGCATGTCAGTTGGAGGAAGTTGCATACTAATAAATCAGTATTACATGTAACAGAATGCAGCGGGCCAGATCAGACTTGAAATGGGGATGAGCAAGGCTTGGTTGTGGTCATACGTAACAAAATATTAAATTTCAAAAGGATTTTTTTCTGACTTTGAAAAAGACTTATTAGATGAAATGTTTAATTTTTGGTTGGAGGGTTTTTTGTTGTTCAGTCGGGTTACTGACAATGAAGCACATATTTTCAAATAGATTTGCTTCCAAAGTGTGAAGAGAGGAAAAGCATTTCACTTCATATTTCATGCAAAAATTGCATGTAGTGGCATTTGTGTGGAGCAAATCTCTTGTTCCATATATTTCACATTGCCCTTTATTCCACTGTATTTATTAATTACAAAAAACACATTTTTGTGTTTGACAGCTGTTTCTCCAGCATTAGAGGTAAAGTAAAATCATTAGATTGAGCAAAAATGGTGTAATGTTTCTGTCGAATGTGACATCATTGATGTTACAATATCCACGTGTTTTTTAAATCTACGAACACTACCCCCTTTCATTTCTTCATCATTATTACTCTGCATTCTTTTCTCTGTTCTTCATTATACAACCTTTTGTTTCCCTCAAGAGAAATAAAGAGACCCTTCCTGTCGATGTCGCACTGGGTGACAGTCATATGGTGTCTGTCCCCCTTCCCTCCTCGCAAATGGACACCAGGGACAAGCTGTGGTGCATCCACACAGCTCTGCTACAGTGCCAAGGCCTGCTTGGGAGAGCCATCACCAAAGAGGATGAGGAGATAGGAAATGACAAGAAGGGTGAGTACGAGACCCAGAGGAAGACGGTAAAGGAACGACTCTCACTTCTCCTATTCAATACTGGAGAACTTCTCAAAGCTGTTGATGGTCCAGCAGTGGTGACTCCAAGCTTGGAGGGACTGGAGGTACGCATTGATGCAAACATAGTGTAGGGTGTTTTAGAAATTGGTGTGCTCAAGTTTATGCTGACCTTTTTGATCTATTTTCATTGACAGGTCCACCATCCGACCACATTTGAATTGAAACTTTGGGTATTCCGGATCTTTAAAGAAGTGGATTACTGGGCCAAGACGACAATCACAACATTGAGGTCCCTGCCCTTGGTGACAGCTATGGAGCGAGTGAGGACCGCACGGCACAGGAACCTCAGAAGTCGAAGATGAAAGGGAGATGAGGAAAAAGTGTAAAATTCAGCCGAAGTGATGATGCAAGAAAATAGGAGCATCATATGAGACAGTGGAAGCAAAGAGAAGGAAATGAAATTTTAAGGGGTTTTAGCACAGTTCAGGGAGAAAAAAAATAGTTGAAAATTGAGAAAAATGAAATATCTGAATGATGATACCCAGTTGAGAGATGGAAGGATTCCTACTAACAAGGGAGATGAGCAGTTATTTATAGACATGTGCACTTAAGGGAACAAGCAGCAATAACTATAACCTGCCAGCTGATTGTATTTATTTTTACAGGACTATTTTTAGTGGCAAATAGTTAAAAACTACCACTTTTTTATTGTTAACACTGGTTTTAATTCTGTTCTTAGATATGAGAATGTATATTTTACCAAATTCCCCTTTCTTTCATTCCTTTTTTAAAATATTTCTTTCTTTAAACTCAAACTCTTTCTTTCTTATACTCTGAAACCTTCAAAATTAGTGTTTGCTTCTTACACTTGTTATTTAATTAGCGATGTGTCGCTTCTTATGTACAGCTTAATTTATTGTTATAATATTATAACCAGAATCTACTGCAGCTGGAAATAGCTGTCGAGGGACACATTGTGAGGTATATTATTTATCCCTTCGCTGTATTGCTAATGCTTTGAACACTGGCTTTAAGTCATTCTGTGTATAGTACCACCTTGGGATGGTCAGTGTGGGTGGGAAAAAAAAAAATCTATGTAACACCACCCTCTAGTGTGTAAAGGATGCTACTATATTGCTCCATTTTCAGATTATTTACCTATGGTTTTATATTCTTTTGTGGCACTTTATTGCCAAAGAATTATTGTGAGACCATTACAAAGGATTTTACAAGGAATGTACTATTATTTAAGTGTTAATAGTAGCATACATGATATCATTTCACATATTTCTCTGAATGACAAGGAAATGTAATGTTTTGATCTGTTTTCAAAAACTTGTCATTGACTATGCCCTAAAAAAGGAAAATTTGGCTCCATCGTTAGAAAATAATGATTGACAATATGTTTAAATGGTATGATATACTGAAGTAATTGAAAAAACAGATGTTGTCAAATGTGTCACACTGCTTATAAAATAGTGGCCATCATAGATAAGTTGGAGCCATGCACTTATATGGTTAATTTGAGCTCCTTAAATCTCGATGACAAAGCTGCAGTGGTAGGTTGCCTATGCAGTGTAGGGGAGGCAAAGTGATGCATTGTTTGCCATTTTACACTAGGCTATTTGTGTACATGTTGACCAGTCCAACTTGACCCGAGGTGCTCCAATCTTTTCAGTTTGTGCTCCTAAAAATTTAATTTTTACTTAAGGGCAACAAAAGCATATTTTATTGTTTGATCTGAGATGTCTCTATTGAGCCAGTCCATTGTCACACTGATAATGACTTGTTAATGAGATTTGATTTCTTTGGTGCCACGCTCTTGTTGGCAGCCCGACAGCTGAAATACTGGGACAACTGGGTAGTTACACGTCCCACTTGCTTCATATCGAAGCACTCTGTTCCGTTTGTGCTGCACATCTGATCTGGCACCCTTGAATTGACTTATACCGGTTTGAAATTTGCAGTCTCCTTTTGCCCTTTCCACCAAAGTAGTATAGATACATTTTCATTCAAATGTATGCTTGCTACATATATAGAAGGGGCTTAAATAGTTTAATAGTCTGATATTTATCTATTTCAAACAGTATATAAATGCGATAGAAATAGAAAAAATGGTTTGTGGCAAGAGAATTGCTTTTTGGCAACAGTTACACTTGTAGGTTAGTGTCTAGTACATTTCATTCAATATGAATAAATCAAAAATATATTGGAAATGTTTGTTTCGCCCTCTTTTTTCAATAACTTCACAAATTGATAACCTGTCATAGACGTTTTAAATTATCACCTGATAGAATGGTCCAAATATGATTTGATTTTTGATTTGTTGGAAAAAAGGACACAATCTATTTTGACCTTACCTGTCTTTTATATGTTTTGTTTAGCTTTAACCCCATAGAACCCAGACAGACAAATATTTCTATGTCCGGGTTCTATGAGGTTAACATTCATTTTTGATAAATAGCTTTCATTACCTAAATCCACAACAACATGAAAGTGTTGTACATTTGTACATTAAAATCTAATGTTGTACATGAATGTACATTCATTTCACCATGGGATGTACCTGTAATCAAGCGACCCCCAACAAAAAAGAGCTTAATATGAGCAGTATCTTATCTATCTATCTATCTATCTATCTATCTATCTATCTATCTATCTATCTATCTATCTATCTATCTATCTATCTATCTATCTATCTATCTATCTATCTATCTATCTATCTATCTATCTATCTATCTATCTATCTATCTATCTATCTATCTATCATCTGTCTGTCTGTCAAGATTTGACAATAATCATCTATGACCTGGAAGACCGAGAATCTTCATTAATATATCTTTTCAGGTTGAGCAATTCAAGAGAAGGCCTTTCTGATTATACCGATTTTATTTTTTTGATTGAGAATAAATAAAGTTATCCATCCATACATCCATCCATTGTCTGCCGCTTATCCTGCACTCAGGGTCGCAGGAATGCTTGAGCCTATAGAAACAAATAGCCACTCACTCTCTCATTCAGACATCTGGGCAATTTTTCCAGTGTATTCCAATTCACCTCCTGCATAGTCTTGGGCTGTGGGAGGAAACCGGAGAACCTGGAGGAAACCCACACATACAAGGGACGAACATGAAAACTCCACACAAACAGGCCACCTGTGGGAATCAAACCAGGGTCCTGCATGCTGTGAGGCAGGGAGCCTTTGTATGTGGAGTTTGCATGTTCTCCCTTGTGTCTGAGTTGGTTTCCTCCGGTTTCAAAAATTGGTAAAATTGCCCTTATGTGTGAATACGAGAGTGAATGGCTATTTGTTTCTATATGTGGCCCCATGATTGACTGGTGACCGGTCCAGGGCGAACCCTGCCTCTTGCCCAATGACAGCCGGAAGAGGCTCCAGCATCCCCTGCTGTAGTGTGAGATAAGTGGTAGATAATGGATGGATGGATGGGTGTGAGCTAAATAAGAGTTTGTTTTTAAACCATTTAAGTAACACACATTTGATCTTCACTCACTCTCTTAGAAACCATCAAGGACTCTTCAAGGTCTAAGACTGGTCTAAATTTCAAGGTTGGATTTGGGCTTGGTTTGACAAATGGGGAATCAGGATGTAGTTCCTGGGGTCAGGATGTTGCATTGTGTCAATTAATGTCCTTTCAAAATTAGCAATATAATGTGTGTGAGTGTGTTTATATAGACCTTCTAATTTGCATGTGTGTGTGTTTGTGTGTGTGTGTGTGTGTGTGTGTGCGTGTTGGTGTGTGGGTGCGTGTGTGTGTGGGTGCGCATGTGCGTGCGTATGCATGTGTGTGTGTGTGTGTGTGTGTGTGTGTGTGTGTGTGTGTGTGTGTGTGTGTGTGTGTGTGTGTGAGTGTCTGCGTGTGTGTCTGCGTGGGAG
>CAAKHD010008334.1:0-10524 GCA_901007705.1 Fistularia tabacaria
CGCAGGGGCAATTTGTGGTCGCCAGTCTTTTGAAGTCACGTTTTAGCATTGGCTTAGCTTGCTTGGAACTTCACCAACGCAGGTACTAAAAAAGTAGCAGGTACATGTTACCATTCCGTCTGGATATGCAAAAAGTATCAATTTGAGTCGAGACGAGTCAAGTCACGCCGGAACTCTGTCGTGGAAAAGACCTCTATGCTTCAATAAAATATCCTCCAATGCGTTACTTGTTTTCTTCAGGAAATGCATAGATACATCAATGCCTTGGTGGAAACACAGCTGACATGCACAGCACCAGTTTGCTCATCAGAAGGTGTTGGGGATTCAGTGTCTCATTTACAAATTAGCACAGTCTGTGATAAAGACCAGGATCATACTGAACCAATAACCTGCCAATTCCTCTTACATGATAAGATAAGTGTCACATCTGTGAAGCCTGGTATGAAACCAAATCTGGCATAGACGCCCTATTCTCCATCATCACTTTGCCATCCATCTTGTAATAGACATGCACTTAGCCAGCAGGAGGCTGGAACTTTCTCACCAGAGACGAAGCTTTGATGGGTCTCCTCAGCATGATGTCTCACATTCTTCAGTGTTATGTCAGCAGGACTGATATCAGGATGTTACCATACACTCTCTTCACTGCAGGTCGGTATTAGAATTAGCTGCCCTGGAATTTTGTTTTGTTCCCTCATCTTTATTAGGAGTGTACCTTTTGCTGTTGTGTGCCACTGATGGTTATGGAGGCCTTATTGTGTCTTTGTGATACCAGACAAACATGGCACGGCATAAACTACACAGCCTCAGCTCCAGCTTTAGCCTCGGGCTGTCCATCAACGTGTCTTTTTTGAGATCACAATGGCTAATGTTTCTCTGAAGATGTACAGCTAGTAGCTCTTTAAGTGTCAGAGAGGCAGTATTTTCAGCTGATAGGCATAGCAATTTAGTGACTATGATACAGAATAGTAGCTCATAAACTTATCCATGCTTTCAGCCTGGGTTAAAAATGGTTTAACTCTGTCTTTGTTAATTCATGAGTTGTGTGGAGCAAGAAATGTCTGAAGTGCTCAATCAGCATCTTTTTACCTAATGCATGTTTTTGGACTTTGGGAGGAGGGCAGAGAAACCACAGACAACTTATACAGACACAGGGAGAATATGATTCCATACTGAAAGGTGAGGAATGTACTAACTACTAAACATTATGCCCCCATGCGAGGCAGCTAAGGAGGACATTTTTTCCTAAAAAGTAACAAGATGCAAAAGACACTTGCAAGGCCTCAAAATGTTTGGATTATGTACAAGCAAGATGATGTGAAGAGGCAGGTGTTTTGGTTGTATTATTATCTTGGTCATTTATTCTTAGAGTTATTACAACATTGTCTTGTGTACAGATTCATATCCACCTGAACCCTCAGCCTGGGGGTGAGTTGATAAGAGTTTTATTATTTTTATTTGATTTTACTTTCTTTAGAAGGAAAAAGGTATGCATGGGTATTGCCACAGCTCTCTCTAGTTAGTTAAATATCTGCTTTTTAGACCCATTGAATTTTTCAGAGCATTCTGGTCCGACAATCAGCAAGTGGGGTTTCATTGTTTAGTAATGCATGGTTGCATGTTATGGATTACACATTTAACATTAGCTTTACAAAGCTGCCGTTTACTCTCAGAATACAATGTCTCACAAATTGCTAAATATTACACAGTGGATAGTGCATTGTTATGATCAACTGTTATTTGTGTGTTTATTTCATGATACCTCTGCCATGTTTCCAACTCATTTGTCAGTATGGAGCAACAGAGGGAGTGAGTTAATGAATTTCTACCACATGATTATTTCAAACCACATGATTATTTGCGTTCAAATCTGACTCGATGTCCCAGAGGCGTTACTTTTTTGTTTTAATTATGTTGGCAATGTTAACTTGCTGATGCATACCACATCTTTATTATTGCCTTTTGTCTCTTTCTGCCTGTGTGATATCCATAATGCTGCTCCAAATCCAAATATAAATATAATACATATTTTATATGCTCCTTAGAGGTGCAACAAATAGGTACCTTAAAATGCCAATACGCAATTAAGATTACAAGACTGAAACATGGAAACTGCGAACAAGTATTCCTTGCGTGACATGAATACATCAGTCAGACACTGATCATGTGTATCTCTCTGAGGAAAATTGATCTATTGATTATACATTAAAAAAAAAAAGAAGATAGAAAGAATTTAAAAAAAGTAAAATATTGTGGTCATGAGTAGGAATGACCTTTGAGTTTTTGTGGATTCTTCGTAATCATGTACCAATAAGGAGTGTATATCGTTACCCATACAGGTCCCTTTGCGGATCTGTTCAAGAGACCTTTTGCCCTGTCTAGCTGCAGAGATTATCTATAGAAATACCCCATGTCCTTTTCGTATTTTGAGTCATTCATTGGTTACTTACAGATAGTTTATGGCTTCTTGTATAAGTGATATCATTTCACATTTTGGTATTACAAAGAGCATGTAATATGTTTTTCACCATGATAGACTCTGTGGATACAATGGCTCAGTGGCCCTCTCAAGAAAACGACTAGACTGTGCCTAAATCCATGGATTATTTTCTTGGAATTTAATACCCCTGTAACACAGTTTTGTGACAATTCTCATAATGTTGCTACAAAATATTCAGGGAAGGTCTTCTGACGACTTTTTTTAGATGAAGGTGTGGCGTATCTGCATGTAGCACATAGCTGCAGCCACCACAACTCTGCTGTTGAAATCTCAAACATAGTTAGAATTGATTACTGTTCATAAAGTCAAAATATCAATTTATGATTACATATAGCTCGGCCGAAAAGCTCCTGGTCAAAGAGAAGAGTGAAATAGACAACAAGTGAAAATCCCTGCAATTTCGTAATCGGTAAAATATTTTTTGCACCAGTGTAAAATGTCATTTCAGTTCACTTTGCTCATTATAAAAAGCATGTAAAAATTATCAACTCAATACCAGATGGCAATTATAACTAGAATGATAAATAATAATAATGCTAAAAAGCCTTGCTCCCAATAAATTCACCACCTATCCAGAGCAAGGTCATTTCACCAGCCAGTAAAACTGGATTCCCCCGGGCTATTTTCAGATCTTGTATTTGATTAAATGAGTCAATAATGGAAGCTTTTAAGGCTCTGACACCTAACTGATAAATTTCAGATTTTGTTTCCCTCATTATAAATGAATATACCTTTTCTTTCAATCATTTAACTTTCCTGCCAGTTATTGCATTTATGTTTACATGCACAGCGGTATTAAAGGCCATACTAACAAACAAACCTGAAACGCATGAAAAAGCTTGGTTATCCCTTGCTTTTGAAAGCAGCTGAATGATGAATAACAAATGTGTATATTTTATTTCACCAACCACACAAAAATAATGTTGTCACCTTGCTCATGACAATCCATTTTGGGAAAATACTAGGGTAAAACAAAGAAAACAAAGGGGCTATTATTTTTTATGATGCTAAGACCAATGTCTCCATGTTGTTGCCTGTAGAAAGCTTGCTTTAGAAGGAGTTGGACACAAACAGCTTTGTTAGGATTTATTCAGGGATGAGTCAGGAAACAGTGCAGCATATTTGCTCACCAAACCGAACTCAAATGCTCAAATCCTCGTCTCCAGAGTTGTGAACTTTCATTCCCCTCCTGTAGTTGTTTTGTCTCCACAACGGTTCATAATTATGTAAACTGATGCTTTTTCTTCTGCTGTCAGAAAGCTGAGAAAGAAAGTGTCATACTTCAAGTAAGTGTCCTTTACCTGTCAGGACTTAAAGTGAAAGATGGAATCAAAAGATTCAGTTGTTTGTATTCATAACTCAATTAAAGACAAAAGTCCTGAATTTAAAAAATAAAGTTACATAAGTAAAAGTTTAGACCTGTGATCAGAAATTTGTACTTGATACTATAATTCCTTGTATAAATTCAAAGCTTATGAGTGTGTGAATGAAGAGCATGTTTCTTCATATGTAGTATATGGCCCTGTGAGTTAATGTTGGTGGTATCATTATTGGAAAAATCCAGTTGAAAACTTGTAATTAAACGTGGTTTGTTTTCAATCCTCCAAAGTGCTGCTGACAGAATGGAAAGGCCAAATACCAAAACAGTTTACTGCACCAGGGAAAGAAACCTTTGTGTAGACAGTCCTTGAAAGCAGTACCTCATCTTAAGCCAGACATGAGCTGTGTGATTAGCATCCAAAGAACCTCCAAACTTGCTATTCACTGAGCCAGTGAGTTGTTGCAGCACTTCAGGGTATAAGAAGATCTGACAGCTGCCATTGCAGAATAAGGGCAGGTTCCATATTTGTGGGCTCTATTTAGAAAATGTACTCACCCACTGCAAAAATAACTAGCCCTGAACTGATGTGATTCCTTGATTCTCTGCTGTCCTCTTATCTTATATATATTTCCCAAGAAATGAATTAGCCACATCACAGATAAAAAATGTACAATCAATTGCAATCAATTGTGGCTAACTCTGGGCAAGTATCCGACTTCTCCAGTATCAATACATCTGTCATTTAACATGCAGCTAGAAACAAATGGACCAACAACCAGCTGGCCAGGTATGGCAGGATGAGGATGTGCACCAAGCACATACTCTTGTCTTTGGCACAAGTTTATTAAAAGTTTTCCAACATGATGTGGAGCAAACAGTGTTCGCAGTGAGCCATGCAGTAAATTTCCTTGAGTTTTTCCGTGCCTCTGGTTAGCTGGCAGGGTTACTTTGTCTTCATGTCAAAGTAAAGTCCTGGAAGCTTTGTTATATATTTGTTCAGTCAGCCATGTCTTAAAAAATGACACTTCTATATAACTAAATAGTTTTTCAACTTACATACAGCATGAGGAGAGGCTTTCTGGATTGTACTGAGTGGTTGTTTTTTTGAAATTAAAGAAGTCTGTCAACTATACACAGCGTAGTTGGGAAAAGGTGGATGATGGAGCTCTAAGGAAGGACTTCAGGTTAATTTTGGTCCAAGCCAAAAGCGAAATCTTGTGGTTTTAGCTGATAACCTTAGAACTTTTTCTAGTAAATCCCACATTTTTTTGGTTGTGTCTAACCAATAGCTTGAGGCGAAGAATACTGGCATAACATTGTATTGTATACTTAATTAATCCTCATGGGGAAATTCCTTCTCTGCATTTAACCCATCATTGATGAACCATGAGCAGTTGCAATGCCATCTGGCAGCGCCAGGGGGGCAGTTAGGGGTTCAGTGTCTTGCTCGACAACACTTCAACACACTAGGAGGAGCTGGGAATCGAAACCAGGAATGTTCGGTTTCAAGGACTATCGCGCATACTTCCTGCACTATGCCGCCCCCAAGATACTAAAAGGTAATATAATCTTGGGAGATCAAATAGGATGACGGGAAAAAAAGAGCATTGCAATGAAAATATCTGATAATTGCCAGGATAATAGACAGAGTTTCTTTCATTCAAAAACAATTCTCAAGACCAACTATTACTGACGTCTGTCAATCAAAGGAAACGTAATCCAAGCTGAGAGGCAGAAAAACAAGTTGGCAATAATAACGCTTTGCACTTGAAAATTGGCCTTTCCAGCATCTAATGAAATTAATGCAAAATCTAGGATAAAGATGATGATGATGATGATGATGATTACCATTAGCATTAGCATTAGCATTAGCATTAGCATCATTATTATTGTGTATCTTAAAAAATATCTTCAACATAAATGTTGAGTTAGGTCCAAAAATATTTCTCTATAATTATATATTAATCCAAATCCTTTGCGTTCATTAGAGAGGTAACTCCCACCACTGTTTTTGAATAATAACACATAAGGTTATTTTTAGCACGCAATATTATTGCGTTCCTGCTCTTGAAAGGGATCCCTGGTTACCAAGAAGGGATTGTCCTATTTGATCAATGTTTGTACCAGCAGCATAAAAACAACAATGAAATCTAGCAACATGTCTCAGTTAGTATATAATTGTAAAAACCTTTTCAGTCGTTACATCGCAATGCTGTATGGCTAGTGATGTCTTGAGGTTGACCTGGGCTCAGTCCGATTCCTTTTACTGTACTGTGCAAAAACATGTCAACTGTGAACCCCTCCCATTTTGACCCGAAGATGTGAGCAAGGAGAATAACTCTGCAGAAGGAACTCAAAATTAGCTTAAAAATAAAGATGAACAAAAACGCAAAGAGGCAAGAGTCAGCAAAAGTCGCTGGTGTGCGTGTGGCAACTACGTTGCTATGCACTATTCACTGAGAGCATTTGCTATGCTAACAGATAGAGCGTCTGCTCTAAGGAACTCCACTTTTTGTCACTGGCTGTTCACTGTGAACTCATGGACCACTGCACTGATTGACCTGGTTACTCGTCATCAGCTTCCTCCGTGATCACACCTGTGCCTGGTCTTGAGATGCTACTTGAGCAGTGGCGGGTTGTTGACACCCTCGCGGGAGAACATCCAGCGTCTCCTGTCTGTGGCATTTCTTCAAACAAAGTTTACTGGGAACCTTTTATATGCTTGTGAAAGAAAGCTGTAGGCAGGGTTAGTGTTCGTTTAAAACCAGCAGCACCAGTGAGCATTTTCAGCAGGTTAGCTCAGCTAAATGCGTCAACTGCATCCGGAAAGAAGCGACAAGTTAACAGCTGCAGATCCTTAAGAAGTTGCGTACGTCCACAAGCAATTTCCCACTCCTTTCTTCTCCTCTTGTTCCTTGGAAAAAATGTGTAGACTAGCATCAGTCCCTTTGTTCCCCTTGGACTGGAAATTGCACTCAAAAGCACCATAATGTGGCAATATTACTGTATATACCATACGGTACCTAACAAAAGTTAACACTTGTGGAAAGCCAAAGTTAATAAGAGAAACTTGTGTACGTCATCAAATGAGCATGCATTGCAATGGCGGTTAAAATATGAATATGAAAAGAAATCTCTGCAAAAAACTATGGATGTGCCATGGCCCATATCCCCCATAGTGGAGAACTTACACATGGAGGACGTTGAGAGCAAGGCCCTCATTTCTTTCAGGGGGAACACTGCCAAGCCACTGGTTCAGGTATGTAGATGACACACTGGTCAAGATCAAGAAGAAGAACCTCACATCAACCGGCGAAGGCAGCAAGACTGAGGTACAACACATTAGGAAAGCCCTCAGAGCCTGTGACTGTCCTAATTAGACCTTCACCAATCAGAAACCACCAAATGCCGGAACAAAGAACAGGGGGAAGACAACAACAAATGAAAGAACATCGTCATACCATGTCTTGCTGGTGCTTCGGAGAAACTCCAAAGCGTGTTCAACAAACACCATATTCCGGTAAATTTCAAACCCCACAATACCCTGAGACGAAAACTGGTGCACCCCAAAGACAAAGGCATAAGATAGAAAATGTGGTGTATGCTGTCACTTGCAGTGAGGATTGTGATGGCATCTACATTGGAGAGACCAAACAACCTCTGCACAAACAAATGGCCCAACACAAGAGAGCCACTACTTAAGGACAGGGCTCCGTGGTCCACCGACAGATGGAGTGCTGTGATGCAGTGATGTCAAGGGCCATTGTTTTGAAAACATTCTGGCCGGAGAAGACAGATGGTTCGAGAGAGGAGTCAAAGAAGCCATCTTTGTCAAAGCAAAAAAAACATCTCTGAACAGTGGAGGGGGCCTGACTTTAAAAAATAATGTATTATTTATCAATCCCTTGTGGGGAAATTCATTCTCTGCATTTAACCATTCATGGATGAACCATGAGCAGTTTGCTACCTGCACCAGGAGAGCAGTTAGGGGTTCAGTGTCTTGCTCAACAACACTTGGACACACTGGGAAGAGCAGGGAATCAAACCAGGAAAGTTCAGTTCCAAGAACGTACACTCTACCGCTCACAGGTAATTAGAACTGAAAAAGCCTTTGGGGTGAGGAGTGAAACGTCTTCAAGTGAAGAAATTCAAGTCTAGTTGCCACGACATGAAGTTTTCAACATGAATGAAAAGAAATAACCCTTCGTAGTAATAATTCTTTTTTAACAACCCATTCTAGTATGAAACAAACAGTAAAGCAAACTTATGCCTATCAGTCCTCCCAGGCAGGATTCCCTTTAACCCAATTGGTTAAAAAACAGACATCCTTTCTGATATCCATGCAGTGTAGGAAAAGCACTGATGGTAAAATAAAGGAAGAATAACATCTGATGTATAGTCTATGCATCTAACCTAAAGGAACAACACTATTTATTTATTTTTTTCCATGCTGATTGATTCTAACTATTGTGTTTCTCCCCTTAAAAATATCCACTTTGATATTCCAAGATGAGATTTTTACTTTCTGATGGTGCTCTTAACCCTGTGTCTCACCTGTAATCCGCAGCTCTTCTGAAAGTGACAACGTGCTGAAATGGGGTGGAAGTTAGCTGTGCTTTTGCTTCCACACTTGTACAGTCAGAAGATTCATTACTTATTTGACACAAGTTTCTGCAGTCACTCGCCGCAGTATCAGCCACACCAACAGCCCACGTAATGCAGAAATAATGCTACGTGCCACAGTAATAGCCCGTGAGCATGAATTTGCTTTGAAATGTTCCTCGGGCAAAATTAAATGAAATTTGAAATTGCAAATGAGATGTCCTCGACTTTTGTTTTATATTTTTTTTTTCCTTTCATGCTCCAGGGATGAGAGATCTCATGAATTTAAAAAATATAAATTCTCTTTGAGCATGTTTATTTTCTTCTCTGGTTTATCTGACTGTATTTGTGCCTCAGACTGCCTGTTATTTTTTTATTGTAATCAGGCTGAGTGAGGCGTCTGCTTTTGAGATTTACCACAATGTTGTAAATCAGCGTTGCCATTTTGTGGTGGAGAAGCTTTTAAATTCATAGTGATTACATGACACCTAAAAACGCCATTATTTTCCAAATAAGCACTATGTGATTTTATTACGACATGGTGGCTCATTGATTCCTTTTTTTCTTTATTTGCATGAATGCAAAGCAAGCAATGATAAATAAAGCTCAATGAGCTCAATGATTTTGGCATCTTGTCCCCTTTACTTAAAGTGCTACTGCAGTGATTTAGGATTATTTTTACACTAATTGGTGCCATTTTCATTCTCTGTCATCAGCAAGAGCAAAATAACTAAATCGAAAACAGTTAAAGGTCAGTAATAAAGTGTAAGACATGTAGGAAATGACAATGAAAGATCCTTGTGTACGAATCCAGAAATTTAGAGGTTGAATCAATTTAAATGTTGGCCAAAATTAAATAAATTCATTTATCTCTCAGGCTGTGAATTTTTTTTTCTCTCCATATACTGTGTTGTAGAAGAAATGCACTTTGTTATATGATGAAGTTCAATTGGCTCTTTCTCTTTTACAGCTCTAATCCAAGTGGGGATAAGGAGATTTGGGGTTTTAACTGCATTCTGGAGCCGCAAATGATTTCTGTCGACTCTGCCATGTGGAAATGAAACCCTATCGGTGTCCGTCTGAAAGCTCTCAACATTGTCGGGCTTTCAACTTGTAATAATGTGATAAACAGAAAGATGTGCATGTTCAAATCTCTGAAGTGCATTTTGACTGAAAAAGGGTCAGCAATTAGGAGAAAAGCAGTTAGAAAAGGGGTGAATGAGTGTTATGGCGTCTGTAAAATCCCTGAGGTGAATGGTATCAATTGATATACATAATAATGAATATTGTCTAATGCCTTTCCAGGCTAGGATCTCATGCAAAAGAATGGAGACATATAAAAAGGACACAATGTTGAGGGATTTCATTTTTGTTCTATTCTAATCCGAAGCAAATATGAAGTGCACATACTATAGCAAATTACAGTCAATACTAAATCACTTCTTCTTTGTAAGACTTTTTTTATCACAATCTCAATAAGCATGTCACATTAAGTCACATCATTTGACTTTAAGTCAGTGGCGTGTCTCGAGGCGAGTAGGCAAAGCCGCCAGAAAAAAAAAACATTAAATTTATGTTTCATGAAATATATATATATATATCTGTCCACTCATTTTTACTATAAATGTATTTACTGTATGAATCCAATCTATTTTAACATTAAGTAAAAATAGCTGAATTCCCAGATTTTCCGATCATACTCTTCTTTTTCTCAGCATGTCGCCAATATAACGTTTGTAGAAAGATTTATTATAGTACAATATATACCATGACTTTCCAAAGCCTGTGTAATGTGTGTCATGTAAGTGTTTGACAATATTATTCTGGATGATCGGACAATAAACCGCAGGGAAAAGTTATGAGGCGAGGCAAACAACACTGTGCCATACCTGTACATAAGCTCGCAGGCACTTTTACCAGCGATACATGACATTAATAATTTAAATAAAACAAATAAAAAGGACTTTTAAGAAAAAGAAAGGAAGCTTTCTGCGAAGAAGGCAAGACCATAAAGGTTTTTCAGATTTATAAAAAAAATGAGATGTGACTGTGTAAAAAAAAAAATCAGGTATTTGAAAACAAAATTGAGATGGGAAGAGAA
>CAAKHD010008334.1:10544-39981 GCA_901007705.1 Fistularia tabacaria
CGCCCTTCCGATCTCAAATAAAAAGGACTTTTAAGAAAAAGAAAGGAAGCTTTCTGCGAAGAAGGCAAGACCATAAAGGTTTTTCAGATTTATAAAAAAAATGAGATGTGACTGTGTAAAAAAAAAAATCAGGTATTTGAAAACAAAATTGTCTTGGTTTTTTTAAGAACCAAAAATAGATTCCCTTGTGCATCAAAAAGTCTGCCCATGTGTGTGTGTTTATGTGTGTATGTGTCTATGTGTGGTTGTGTGCTTGTGTGTGAGTGTGTGTGGGGATGGTGCTCTCAGAGTTTAAGATACCCATATAAAAAACATAGAAAAAAAGATATTGCTGATTTAGAAGCAGGGGCTGGCGGACTATGTGGTTTCATAAGGAATAAGGTAATTTTTTGAGTAAAAATCCCAAAGATTAGAACAAGAGAGGTATATTCACAGTCATTCATTAATTCGTTCATCATCTACATCGATTATCTTTTACTCAGGGTTGTCAAAGCCTATCCCAGCTGTCATTGGGCAAGAGGCGGGGCACATCCTGGCAGGGTATATGTTGAACCACTCACCAGTGGATAACAGGGCCACATATAGAGACGAACAACCATTCACTCTCTCATCCACAAATGTGAGTCAATTTTAGGCACTACAATTGACCTACTACATGTCTTCAGACTATGGGAGGAAACTGGAAAACCCGGAGGAAATATGCCCAAACACAGGGAAGAACATGCAAACCCCACGCAGGAAAGTCAGAAACACTATTAAGTTACCAGTGATGCAATACATTCAACCTATGTATACGTATAACTTATAATATATGAAGATGAGATACACATATTTGCCATGGATAAAAGTGTTGCTTACAGTTACTTTAGATAGTTGCTGTTGGGTAGTTAAATGTCAGTAGGAAAGGGGACCTTTACTTCAGTACCTTCTTTTCACTGCCTTTAAAATATATTGCTTTTTTTTTTACCCCGGGCTCAGCTCACTGGAGAGTTTGTCCCAATCCCTGAACATAAATGTGACCACACCAGAAATTAGGAGAATTATTCTTTCAGTCAGGGCTTGATTAAATCATTTTAAAAAGTCCCAAATTTCTTCTATGATATGCCCTCCCCACACACTCACACACACACACACACACACAAACACACGAACACGCAAACACTCTGTATAAAGGACTGGCTCTGGCTGATATTGTAAAACAAAAATCAACAAACCTACAATGACACAGTTCTTTTCGGGATCTTAAACACCATTCACTTTTAAATAGTGTTTTTCAGAACTGGTGAAGGCTTGATGAAAATTAAGCGCGGAACCAAGAAAAGTGCACATTTACAGAAGGTCTTCAAGAAAACAGCAACAAAAGGCAGGCTTATTGAAACCATGCCTTGCCTGATGGAGGCTCAGCACTATTCCCTTCTCAAATCACTCACTGTAATTTCACAGCTCCCTCAGCCCACACACTCTGCAATGTAGCCTCTGACTGGGGACACATAAACCACAATTAAAGCCATTTCTGTGACACCATGCTACACCTCCAGGATTTAATATGCATTTTATATAATTAGCAGGACTCAAGCAACTTTACTTTGCATGGTGTGTTGCAGCATGACTACTTTGTGAGAGGGAAAAGTTGTTGGCAATTATGGAAGCAAAAGTCCCCACATTATTATTTCCAAATGGACATTAGTAATCAGGACCTTCTTAAAGTTTGTTGCTCCTGTTATAAGGGTACAGTATATTTGCAAATGTCCATGCTGCATGCTGAGCATTTTGCAAAGGTTTAATTTTGATTACCTCATTCATGCTTACTTCGTCTTGCAAAAATTATGCTTTGTATTTTTCATATAGAGCCAGCCATACCCAATGTGTTGCCCCAGGTGAGATTTTAAATGCCACCACCCGCCATCTGTGATTTACATAGAAAATCAATCAAATAGCATTGTTTTTAACCACTGTCTTTTATTCATAGGATGACATGTCACCCAAGTTACTTGCCTAACAAATAAATAGAGTGATCAGGCACCGACCAGCCAGAGGGGTAGGTGGGCACAGGTGGTGGTCACAGGGAGACTTATTTGGTATTTCAATTTGTAGAAATAGTAACTGGGCATTGCTATACATTTAAATCAATATGAGTGTTCCCCCAGAATCTTATTAAAGATTATTTTTTTTCCCAACTTTGTGGCACCCTCCACAGCACTCTTAGTATTTGCCTTTATTGCCCAATGTGCCAGCCAGCTCTGATCTTATCTATTAAATTTGATGCTGCGAATAACATCGGATACAAAACAGCTTGTACCCACAGCTGTTGATACAAGAAGCAGAACCTTTTTGAGAGGATATGGATATTACATGATTTGCTGGGATTTATGACCATATGGATGGACGCTTGGGCTACTCTGGTTAGTGCAAGCCATCATAACATTGCGAAGATTCAGCAGAATACAAGGGTGCTAATGATGCTTGGGGATGGGGATGCCAAGAATTTCCTGGTTAAGGTATCAAGGAATGCCCTATCCATCCTCATCACTCCCAAAGAGAACCTCAACATCTTCATCTCTGCAATCTCCACCTCTGCCTCCTGTCTTTTTTGTCATTGTCACTGTTTCTCAACCATACAGCATCGCTGGTCTTAGCAGTGTATTGTTATGATTGCTATATTGTGGCAGACACTAAGGCGCATGACCTCTCAACCCAAGAGACTACTGGCTGGGGGCGTGGTTTAGGTCAGGGGCATTCTGGTACAAGGAAGTGGACAGTCAGTTTTGTATTAATGTTTAAGGAATAAAGTTACAACTTGCCTTCGTCTCCGCAATCCTTCCATCACACACCACATTGGTGACCCCGTTCTGGACATGTCAGACTCGGATCGAGTGTGCAACCACACTTCAGCAACATCGCCCCAAATCTCAGAGCCAGCCATTACCGTTGCAGCTTCGGCGCTCCGGGAGTTCTGTCAGAGCGACCCAGCCTCCTGGTTTTAGCATGTTGAGGCACTTTTTCACTTGCGTGGAATTGTCTCGGATGACGGCAGGTACTTCCGAGCTGTCACTGCGCTGGACCAGCGGTCCATGAGGTGAGTTTTGCAGCCGCTACATGACCCACACAACACGGTAAATATGCCGCCCTCAAACAGCTTCTGCTCTGGAGGTACAGTCTGTCTGCCATGGACACCCCGCACATCCTCCTGCGCAAGCTCCCGCCTCTGGTAAGTGTGGCTTTGACTAACTCCCAGTGTCTGGCCGGCAGTGACCACCAGGGTCAGGCGGAGGAGGCCGACCACATCTTGCTAGCAACCAGGCAGCTAGCCTCCCATAGCATGACGCCGGAGCCCCCACAGACGGTGCCAGAGAATGTGGCTGCCGAGCTGTTCATCAGGTATTCAAGGTCAGGAAGACGGTTCCTGGTGGACTCGGGCTTGCAGAAGAGCCTGCTCCCCCCGACAAGAGCGGACATACAGGCCAGGGGCAGCGGCCTGCTACTGAGCTAATGATTCATCAATTGTACCATTCAGCTCAAGGTTGGTGTGTTTTTTTTTTTTATCATGGTCGCCATTTTGAGTGGGATTTTGTGATCGCCTCCATCATGGTTCCCATCATCAGTGCAAACTTCCTGTACACGAATGGTCTGCCCATGGACGTGACAAACTGCCGCCTTATGGCACTTGTCCGTGTGTGACAGGGGGTGCATGCTAACTGTTTGGCATCAGGGGATGTTTTTCCACATTTGCAGATGAATTTCCCAATGCTCACGACACCCATCTTTTCCACCGCGTCTACAAGACAGGGTGTGGAGCATTTCATCCCCACAGTTGGACCACCTGTTTTCATGTGGGTGCGGCGCATTGACGCGGGTATGTTGCCCACAGCTAAGGAGCGGTTCGCCACCCTGGAGTGTATGGGGCTTGTGAGGCGGTCCAACAGCCCATGGGCCTCCCCGCTTCACAGTGTGCCCAAAGCCAGTTGGTCGTGCCGTTCTTTTGGCTACTTCCAGCGTTTGAACAATGCCACCGCAAACAACCGCTACCCCATCCCCCACATCCAGGACTTCTCCAGATGGCTGTCGGGCGCCACCGTCTTCTTTAAGGTTGACCTGGTGCACAGTTATCACCAGGTGCCCATGCACGCAGAGGACGTGCCCAAGACCACGGTGATCACCCCATTTCTACCTTGATGACATACTGTTGCCGTCCCGTCGGCGGACTGGAGTTTAGACAAACACGGCCCCATAGACAACCCAGCTCTATGTCAGTTCGGACTGCCAATGATTGACTTCCTGGGTCATCGCATTCCACCCCAAGACACGGTCCCATTCAACAGTGCAAGCAGTAGCAGCTGGCCTCTGTCAAGGCTTGCAGGAGTTCTTGGGCATGGTAAATTCCTATAACCATTTCCTCCCTCGCGCTGCCCACCTCTTTCAGCCGCTTTACAGGGCTTTGCGGCTCAAGAAGCCGAGGGCCACAGTCAGCTAGACACCTGAACGGGTCCGGGCTTTTGAGAGGGCTAAGCACGCCCTGGCTTATGTGACCCTTCTCACCCATTCCATACCCACAGCCCCCATAGCGTTACGACTGATAAACCTGACTTTGCTGTAGGGGTTGTGGTTGAACAGCATGTGGCGAATGCATGGTAGCCCTTGGGTTTTTTAGCTGCAAACAAGCGAAAATACAGTGCTTTCGACAGGTAGTTGTTGGCCCTGCATCTGGCGACTCGTCATTTCCGGTACCTGCTGGAAGGCCACTCATTCACTGATTATCCGGACGACAAACTGTTGACTTTCACCAAGGTGTCCAAGGTTACTGAGTCATGGTCTGCTACCCAGAAGTGCCACCTCCCTGCCATTTCAGAATTCATGACTGACATTAGGCATGTGGCTGGGAAGTCCAACACCTTTGCTGATTGCCTGTCGTAGGTGCTCGTGTGCCCCGTGCACATCGAGGTGGATTTCTCAGCAATTGCCACTGACCAGCCCAGCGACCCAAATGTCCTCGCCCTACGATCAGTGTGCACAGACCTCAAACTGGAGGAGTTGGTTGTGACGTCTCCTGTGATGTCAATACCGGCCGTCCACGCCCAGTAGTTCATTTGGCCTGTTGTGATCATGTGCTTGAATCAGTTCACTCCCTCTCACATCCGGGGGTCCCGGCGGCAGTGAGGTTATTGTGGTCAAAGTTTGTCTGGCCTGGCATTCATAAGGATGTCAAAGAGTGGGCAGCTTCATGTGTGGCAAGATTCACAAGCACATTAGGGCACCCCTCGAACCATTTCCGATTCCGGCCAGACGCTTTGACCATGTCCATGTCTACCTGGTGGGCACATTACCTCCTTCGCAAGGCTTCACACACCTCACTATGAGCTCACTATGGTTGATCTAGCCACCAGGTGGCCGGAGGCTGTTCCACTGTCCTCCACCACGACTTCGGACGTGTCAAGGGTGTTTCTTTCTTCCTGGGTCGCCCATTTCAGCCCCCCATCAGACATCACTTCCCACAGATGTCCACAGATTGTGTTGGCACTCTGGTTGGCACTGGCGGGGTCATTGGGGGCGTACGACGGCTTACCACCCTCAAGCTAACGGTTTCACCGGTTTGCCAAGGCAGCGCTGCGGGCTGCGCTCTCGGACGGCAACTGAGTAGACCATTTACCGTGGGTTGTGCTGGGGCTGCATTCAGCCCCTACGAAAGACCTCAAGGCGCCGCCCGCCAAGCTGGTTCTCGGTCAGCTGCTGCGAGTCCCAGGGGACATTTTGCCAGGGCAATCTGCTCTCCCACCCCATCCTGCCACAGATTCTTTCTTGCCAAGCAGCTCTCAGGTTCCAGGCTCCATTCACCACGGTTTCCCGCATTCTTTTATACCCACAGAGCTCATGTCAGCTCAGTTTGTGTTCGTGAGACAGGACACTCACTGCTCACTTCTTCAACTCCCATACGATGGGCCGTTCCAGGTTCTAGAGACGGGCGTTAAGAGTTTTATCCTGGATATGGCCAGGCGTAGGGAGCGGGTCACGCTGGATCAGCTGAAGCCAGCACACAGGGTGGCTAGGAAGGTTGTGTTTCATTTCAGGTTCCCTGTCGAGGTTCCCCTCCTTCCAGTCCCCCAGCAGTGCTGCCATGGATCCAACATCCAGTTCCTCCCGCTACTTCGACCGAGGGACAACAGTTGTTATGACAGGCTGCTGAAGCTCCCCATGAGGGACTAGTTTGTTTTCAGGAGTCCCCTCTGGGTGTTCGGGGGGGGCATAAAGGGGCGTGTGGCCTTTCACCACACGTGATTACGGGTCAGGGGTATTCTTGTACAGGGAAGTGGCCTGTCAGCTTTGTATTGTTGTTTGAGGAATAAAGTTAAAAGTCGCCTTTGTCTCTGGAATCCGTCCTTCACACACCAAGATATCATGATTAATGTGTATCTGTATGTTTTTTCCTCCAACAAATGTCTTAACGTATTGTCAACATTATGGGAGGAGATAGTTGAGGGAAGAAAAGCAGCGACCCATCTCAAAATCAGAATATTATTTCAAAATCTTGACAAAATATAGGAATTGACTCACGCACACCCACTGACACCGACACACACTGACACCGACACACACACACACACACACTGACAGAAACACACACATACCGACTCGCACAAATACAAAGTCACAGCAGCAAATCTATTTTACTCTTTATTTTTGGCCTCTCCTCACCTTGCATTACTTTTTAGTCAAGATGACCTCATCACCCACTTTCACATAAACGCTGTTTTCTTTCCTCGACTTGGCCTCAGTCCCTTTCTGTGTTTCAAGCACACACAGCCAAACACACGCACACACATTGCCCTAACCCCCTTAAATTGTGTATGTGTTTTTAAGGCCATGGTGACCTTTCTCTTGCACATTGTCAAGGTCTCAAGAGGGGTTAATTGTCTAATAAGAGAACATGTCTTGGCTTTAACCACATTTCTGCTGAGACATGCTGGATTTCTGTAATACGGGAAAAACAGATTCTCTTGAGCATTGCCAGAAAGTGATTGTGTGGGTGTTTTCGGAGGTTACAATACACATAAAAACAATATATTGCTGAATTAGCTGCAGGGACTGGTGGAATGTATGGTTTCAAAAGATATAAAGATGACTGCTCCTTTTGACCTCTAACCTCATCCATCCAACATCTCGCTCCCTTTGTACACTCAAGCCACATGTCAAGGTTGAAGTGCACTGTCGGGGTTGTTGTATAGTGGTATGGTAGTGCTCATTATTGAAGATAATCTCGTCCAACACTCCAAGGTCCGTCATCGATTATTCCTTGCCTAGCACCACAACGTCATATTTGACAAATTGTTTTTGAACACAGGTCTTATTTTTGATTAATAGTTTAAATTGTTTTAGTAGTCTTGCTTACAATTCAATATGTGAGTGAATATGCGGATATGTGCAATGTTACATGACATCATATAGGCAACAATCTCATGAGAGAAAGGATATACGCAGAAAACGATCAAATTTAATTAAACTTCTGGCATAACATCTAATGGCTATTAGGTCTTTCTGGCACCACATTCCTGAGCCCTGTTGACAGACAAAAAAAGACTCAATTCTGTCGACACACTTGAGCATCCATGTGTGTGTGTGTGTGTGTGTGTCTGTGCGTGTGTTTGTGTGTGTGTGTCCGTAGTGAGGAAATACACTCGAACCATCCAAATGTTGAACCAGGGGAAAAACACACAGATGACAGCAGTGGCAGCAACACAAACACACTCGAAACATGTTGCAAATTCTTTTTAGTAATCTAGACTCAGTCCGCTGAAGAGTCTTTTCTCTCACGTGTGTGTGTGCATGGATGATTCTACTGTATCTGCAGCAGGATGTATATGAAGTTTGAATATTTCATTAATCCCTTTGAAGAAATTATTCATTGCATTTTTACCCATTACGAATGAACCATGAGAAGTGGGCAGCCACTTGAGCAGAGCAGTTACTGTGTTGCCCAAAAAAACTTTCAACAGGCTTAGGAATCTCACCATGAAGTAACTGTGTGGCCACTAGTAACTCAAGATGACAGCACTTACCACCTCAACCACTCTGACCCTCCTTTTTGAATTTTTTTCTAAATTACATTTTCACATCATTGAAAATAAATTGAAGTATACTGATATGGGTTTTGGTGACGGACATGTCAGTGCAGGCCAAAGTGAACACCACTGCGCACGCACGCACACACACACACGCACACACACGCACACACACACAAACACACACACACACATGAAGCTATGATTGTGTCATATGAACTCTTACCGTAAAGGTGTGTGCTATTGTTGTTATTTGTAAGAGATCATTTGTGCCTGTCCCTCCCAACCCTCCTACCCCCGCATCTCTCTCGCATCCTCTCTCTCTCTCTACCCTAACCAGTTGAGAAAGAAGGCTGCCCAGGTCGAGCTTGGATCTTTCAATGGTTTCTGCACCACTAAAGGGAAAGTTTTTCTTCGCCACTGTCACAAAGTGCGTATTCATGGGGAAATGTTGGATTAGCTGTAAATTCTTTTAAAGAGCGTGGTCCAGACCCGTTCTACGTGGAACGTGTGATAATGATATGATGTAATGATAATGTTCTATGAATAAAATCTGACTTTGACTTTGATTTCGGAGGAGGTTTGAGAAGTATTCCTCCCACCGATCTAAGCCATCTGGAGTTGAGGTCAGCAGCGCCCCGCTCCCACTGTACACAGTGTTGACGGAGCCCTGCTTTCCCCTCCTGACCCGCCGGACGGTGAACCAGAGTCTCCTCAAAGCCATCTGGAAGTTGTTCTCCATGGTCTCCTCGAACTCCTCCCACCTTGGCGACCACCGAAGGCGCATGCCGGTTGGCTTCAGATCCCACCTGTGACCTGCCTCCGGAGCCCCACAGGCCAGAAAGGCCCAATCGGAGTCCTTCTTCAGTTTGACAGCATCCCTCACCACTTGGGTACCCCTGCAGGTTTGAGGATTGTTGCCCCGACACACGCCAACCACCTGATGGCCACAGATCCGGTCTGCTGCTTCAACAATGGAAGTAGGAACATTGCCCATTCTGACTCAATGTTCCCCGCTTCCCTCGGGATGTGGTTGTAGCTCTGCCGAAGGTGGGAGTTGAATCTCTTTCTGATAAGGGACTCTGCCAGATGATCCCAGCAGACCCTCATGTTACATTTGGGTCTGCCAGGTCTGACCAGCATCCTCCCCCACGATCAGAGCCAGCTCACCACCAGGTGGTTATCAGTTGACAGCTCCGCCTCTCTCTTCACCTGAGTGTCCAGGATGTGCAGCTCCACGTCCGACGACAAAACTGCAAGGGCGATCAAAGAACCTAAGGAGCACATCTTTATGCCTGAACATGGTGTTTGTTACGGAAAATCCATAACAAGCACAGAAGTCCAATAACAAAAAAACGCCCGGGTTCAGATCGGGGGAGGCCATTGTTCCCAATCACGCCCAAGTTGCACTGTCGTTGCCCACGTGAGCGTTGAAGTCTTCCAGTAGAACGAGGGAGTCCTCAATAGGAGCGCTCTCTAGCAGCCCCTCTAGGGACCCCAAGAATGGTTGGTAAACTGCTGTTCGCTGCATAGCCACAAACAGTCAGAACTTGTCTCCCAAACTCAAGGCGAAGGGAGGCTACCCCCTCGTCCATCGGGTTGAACCCAAACCCCTGCCCGGCGCCTCTCACCGGGGGCAAATCCAGAGTAAAAAAGAGTCCAGCCTCTCTCAAGAGGCCTGGTTTCAGATCCCATGCCATTTGTTGACGTGAGTCTGACTACATCTGTTTGGAATCTCTCATCCTCGTGCACCAGTTCGATTTCCTTCCCTGCCACGGAAGTGACGTTCCATGTTCCAAGAGCCAGTTTTTGCAGCCGACGGTCAGATTACCAAAGTTCCCCACTCTGGCTGCCACCCGGCTCATACTGCACCCGACCCCCTTGACCCTTCCTGTGGTTGGTGAGCCCAGGGGAAGAGGGACCCTTCAGGCTGTGCCTGGCTGAGCCCCATGGGTGCAGGCCCGGTCACCAGGCTCTCACCATTGAGCCCCGCCGCTGGGCCTGGCTCCAGGGGGGGACCCTGGTTACCCGCTTCCTGGCAGGGGAAAACTGGGTTCCATGATGTTGTTCCTCACGGGGTGGGAGGGCTTCTGAGCCTCGCTTTGTCTGGTCCCTCACCTTGGACCTGTTTGCCTTGGGTTACCCTTCCAGGGACTAACAACATAGCTCCCAGGCTTACTGGGACATGCAAACCCTCCACCATGGTAAGGTGGCAGCTCAAGGAGGGGGACAATTATCATGTACGATAAAATTATTACGAAGGAAAAACAAACTACACTCACACTGCCAGCCACGTTTGTTTTAAATTTGCATGATTATTCTATTATGGTAATTCTTGAGTTCAAATTATAAATATTGAGCAAATTAATATTTATGAGTAGAAAGCCAAGAGGCTCCGGTCCAGTCTGAGGCACCTTGCACAACTTTCCCTATAGCCTCTTAGAAAATTGGGAACTATATTCATTGCAAGAGATTTTATTAACTTGGTTCAATACATCTTTTCATCTAGAATGAAAGGAAAGGTTTACAAAACAGTGGTGAGACCAGCGATGCTGTATGCATGGTTTGGAGACAGTGACACTGAACAAAAGACAGGAGGCAGAGCTGGAGGTAGTAGAAATGAAGATGTTGAGGTTCTCTTTAGGAGTGACGAGGATGGATAGGATCAGAAATGAGTCCATCAGGGGGACAGCTCATGTTAGATGTTTTGGAGAGAAGGTCAGAGAAGCCAGACTGAGATGGTTCGGTCAGGTACAGAGGAGGGATCGGGTCTATATTGGTAGACGGATGCTGGAATTGGAGATGCCAAGCAGGAGGTCTAGAGGAAGACCGAAGAGAAGATTTATGGACGTAGTAAGAGAAGATATGAAGGTAGTTGGTGTGAGAGAGGAGGATACAGAGAATAGGGTTAGATGGAGGAGGTTGATTCGCTGTGGCGACCCCTGAAGGGAAAAGCCGAAAGGAAAAGAAGAGGAAGAAGAAGGTTCATTACATCTATGAGATTTCAGAGCCTAATGTGGCCTTCATGGACCTTTGGCAAAGTGAATAGACACATGTATAGACACAAGTGCAGTTCTGTTCCACACAGACGTGAAAAGACTTTCAGATTACCCTTCCCTCCAATCAACATCATTGAAAAGAAAAACTCCAAGTAGCCTAATGGTTTCTCCTTTATTTTGAAAAAGCAGTTGATATTTATCAACAGATAGCATTCAAAGAATTCAGCCTGTTTTTGCTTCTTTAAGTCCAAGGAGAACGTTTCCAACACCCTGACACAGAGAGGTATGTCATCTGTGATACAACATTTTTCACAGGCATTTGCTTCCATTAAAAGCTCACTCGTTTCAAGTGAAGCGGAGGAGTCACACACTTCTTGGATGCTGCTGAAATGCACCTTGGAGCTTTGGAAGAATCAGAAATGTTGCTTGGAAAGGCAAGATTCAACAATATCAACAATACTGGTGACAGAACACGGATGTGAAGGATCGCTTACACACATATTCTTTGATACATCCTGTAAATGCGCCAGATTTAGCCACAGAGATTAAACCTTCAGCTGCCTGGAACTATCTTTTTTGTCATTTTTAGGTAAAACAGGGATGCAAAAGACAAGGGCATATGAGTTATGGCAAAGCCTGTAACAGACAGGCATACAGGAATACAATTAACATAAACTCATGAGGAAGGGAACATAGATTAGGGAGGAAAAAAAGAAAAAGACACACAAGTATGGGGACTCTCCATCAACCCTACAACCTTATTGAACCATAAAATGATTATAAAAGAAATGGAAGCACATGAGCACAATAATAAGACAGTGAGTAAATTCACTTGTGATATTATGGCAGATTTGATTGATTAATCTGTCTGTTAATAATCTCAGTCACTCAGGTCATGGTCAATTGCTGCCAAGTGCCATCGTGACAACAGGACTTAGTTTCACCTCTCATTCTAGAGGCTCTCCAACTCTGAGCTGAAGATTTGACAACAATTGATTGATTAATATGCTAAGGGATTTGTTTTTTTCTCAATTCTGGGGGGATCACTTTAATTCAATTTTCAGAGTTGATAGACAGCATTTCCTCAAGGGGCAACCCATAAAGTAGAAATGTATGAAAGTTTGGTCATTCCAGAGTTACATCTTTGGGAGAAACTGCCAACACATTACTGATTCCGCAGGCTCAGATTCTGCAAAGTGAATTAGTGCCATAAGTATTTTAGCCATAGCTGTTCTAACTGGCAGCAGCTGGCAGAAATCACATATACCATATTTCCTCCAGAGAATGCACATTCTGCCTTGATTTATTCTTCACATTCTGACTATTCCTATTAATGCATGTAAATATGTCCTCTGTGACAAAGGCCTATTCAAAGTAACAATACAGCAATGAGCAACATCTGGATGAATGCATTTGGATGTTTGTTCAGGGGGTGTCACAGTTGACCGGTCCAGCTCAAGAGTTTTTTTTAGTTACCTCTCCAGAAAAAAAAACCTTATGCATCCCTCATGTCTGTATTGGCTGTCTTACAGCATAACCAAAAACTAAGCTGCGGATTTACATTGATCCTGGTGGATGGGAGTTGCTGGGGCCGAGGGAAAAAAGCCAATTACATGTTAGGGCAGATCTATTTAGTAGAGATAAAAAAAATAAAAAAATCTTTTTTTTTTACTCTCTCAAAGTGCCCATCTGTCAGTGCAATTACGCAAAGACCTGGCCAGTCTTCACTCAATTTGGTGAAAGCTGAAGCATGAACCAGGGAGGAATTCATTAAAATTCTTTGCTGATAAGTTCTAACAGAGGTATTTTCTATGCAGAAAACTATTCCAGTTAAAACTGAAATGTTCATACTGGGAAGTACAATTCCAGCAGACACTGACAACTGTTAAATGCAGCAAGTAGGACAGCAGCTGTATTTTATCTTACTTATCCAGTAATGCATAAAAAAATTAAAAGGGAAAAATAAATATATAAACTTATTTCAAATTAACAGAGACATGTTTTATACTTTTATGAGGTGGTTCTCGTTAATGCAGAAACTGGAAAGGAGCGAATTCCCTTGTGGTATAAATTGAAACTTAATGAATATTTGAGTCATATAAAAGGCCAGATTTTTCTGGTTTCAGCTGTCGTCTTCCCCTGTCTCTTTCTTTCTGTACACAAAAAAAGGACAACTTTTTTATTACAGTTTATCACTGCACTTTTGAAAGAAACAGCAAAGCAGGTAAGAAATGGGATGGTGGCATAGGATAGAAAAGCCATCATATTTTAGGTTTGAACACAAAATTGACTCAATTCCTGGTATTCTCTCTAAGTCTGTCATCATCGGTCAGGTCGAACTAGATTTGCAGCCGGAATATTTTTGGTTAGGTTGTAATATCAGTGATGCCGTGGAGTTTAATAGAGCCAGGGAAATGTAATTTCCATGCTCCAGAACACGACACGTTTGTCTTTCATCCTTAAAAAGTGTATGAGTCAACATTTGTGTGTGAAAGCTTTCCAAAGGTGATGATCTTTTTTAGTCGGGGAGGGCAGCCGCTGCCGACTGAGACTGTTGCCATTTTGGACAAGTAACAAAACCTCCAAATGTTTCCCATTGTGATTTTGTTAGCATTTTATATGGAGATCAGAGCTTCTCAAATGTTATACCACCCAGACAACTCGAGGCGCCAGCTATGCAAATAACTCCTTCCTCTGTCAGTGCTTCAGACATGCAAAGGTTGTGCATGCGCACACTGAAACAGGCTTATATTGATTTGAAATGTATTTATTTTTGTGTGAACTATTTTCTTGTGTGTTTGTGATTAAAGATTAGGGCAATTCAAAGTATGAGTATTTAGGGGTTTTGTTTTTGCTGTAACTTCTTGCTCATTTTCATTCTTGCCAATTAACAGACTGGCGTTTTCACACTGTGTGTTGATCTGATAGGGATCTTCGATCATCCGTATAAAATTACTTTCTTGCACCAGGTCTAGAACATTGTTTCCTGAGAAACATATATTTGTGGCAGGATTTTTATTCAAAAGCAACTGCATGTTCCGCCTCCAATGAGATTAGTCAGTGCCCTTTGACCCCCTGCTGGATAAACATTATGTGGTTGTCTTTAGCAGCTCAACCTTAGTGTGTTGCACATCCACTGAGCTGTGCACAATGTCAAATTTGATCATTTATTTATTTTTCAAATGGATTATTCTGACCGATTGATCTAACATGCAGGCAGTGTTTGACATTGGTCAAAGTTCAAACCAAGTTATGTATAACCTGGTGAAATGTAATGAATAGGAATATTCAGGAGCTGTCAATCATAGCAATCGTTCCCACTGTGATTTAACAGTGTATTTTTTTTCTTTTTTTGATATGATTGAACTATAAAGATGATTATTACTTGATTAATTTAATCAGAATAAATGGCAGATCATCTGAAGAGCATTGGGAAAAATGATATCTTGCTAAGTATAAGCCAGTAGGATAGAAACTTTATTAAAAAAAAAATATATGCATTTGATAGAAAATTTAGGTTGGCGTAAACGTTAACGTGCACAAGTCTGCAAGGCATGGTCAAACACACAGCCTCAATATCAGCTAACATCATGACACAAGTCTGATCCGTCAACAGTTACTCTTAAACTCCATGTTTCTGTACTTCACGCGCAGTGGGGGAAACCTGATGCCACTGAGCTAATTCTGTGCGTTAACTGAATGATCTGGATGGTTGATGGACTTAATATTTACAAAAAAAATCCTTTTGGAACGGATAGTCTCATTTTCATGAGTGCCCATACTTCACATTTGGTATATAATTTTTATAAGAGACCCACATGCAACATTCAAATTTAAAATTTCTTTTGCAATGGATTAGGATGAGACTAAAAATTATATAAAATATTGATTTCCAAGGCCTCTTTTATCTCCATTTGTCCTCCATTGCACTTGGACAATTTTCCTCAGAAGAAGCCAGCGGGTCTTTGAACATTGAATCCCCACATTTTCATGACAATATCTCTGACCAGCCGTCCACTCTGTGCACAAGCATATTATAAAATGTCAGATCAAGATTTATTTTTGAATGTGAATAAATGACAGCCAAAATGTATTAAAGAACATCTGATTTGACTTATTTTGGCTTCCTGATATATATCAGTCCCAGTCAAAAGCATAACTGGGTCACTGCTTGTGCAAAGATGGCCAAAGTGCCTGGCTTAAGAGACATGCCATCTCAGCTCATTTGCTAGCAAAGGTCTGGACATCATGTACTTTGCAAAGCTCTATTAGTGCTACTGTTGATTAGATTTTTTTTGACTGAACCCCTCCACCCTCAAGTTGTAGGTCATCAATCTGGAAACTTGGCTCTACAGCATACTGCCATGCATTTCCAATTGCAGCTGCTGTTATCTCCGCCAGCCTCTGACCTGCAGTGTTTTCCTGATTAAGATATTGATTGCCAATATTCAATAGGCATTGGTTGTGCCCACCGACAAATATAAAAAACAATCATGGAAAGGTCACAGTGTGGCATGAACTCTTTACAAATGATAAGAATCAAGACATTTCATATTGGATAGGTGGGCACTGTCATGTTACATTTAGCGATAAAAATCAGCCACTGGAGAAATGTGCCATTAAAACTCAAGACTTAAATTAAAAGGCACTGTGCCTGAATACACAATGTGTGGTTTCTTCTGCAGTATTGCCTCCTCTCCCTCTGGGTTATGGACTTCTGTTAGACAGATTTTCAATCAATGGCCAGGAGATGATTGTCTGTAAAGCTTTTGTAGCGAGAGTTTTAACTTTTGGCCATATGATGGTTGTCAAGTCATCACAATCCAAATGTCAGGGGCAAATTGAAAATTAATGTTAAAATTGTGATGCAAGTTTGTCATGACACGGCAGAGATCTCACCCAAATGCAAGGACACTCCCAGGAGATAATGTGTTCAAGGATTTATTCAGAAAGTGAGGGCTGTGCTGGGTCCAGGTCGTCTCTGGAGCTGAGGGACACAGAGGAAGAGTCGGTCCCAGGAGGCCAGGCAGGCCGGAATTTGAAGGGGACTTGAAATGGCAAGGGGGGACTTGAAGGGGAACTCAAAGGGACTCGAAAGGGAGGAATCACGGAGGCAGCCGTCGAGACGTAGAACTTGTAAGGAAGTGCGAGCCATGAGGGAGGAGCGTGACGTGAGACGGGGCATGAGACACAACAATCTCGCCCCAAAAGGCTTCTTCGGTTTGATTTTTTGGCAGTTGGCAATCAAATTTACGGTGCATTACCGCCATCTACTGTATCGACTTACACCCAGATGTCGCTAGGCCCAAATCAAATAATAATTAAAAAAACTCAAATGCGCATGTATCAATCACTTTCTAACAAAAATGTCCATAAAGCCTTACGGCACTCACTTTTAGCTTCTTGCTGCAATATGTCTCCGAAGGCCAGTTTTTGTTTCAGTTTTCTAAATTTTTGTTCCAAACCATGTCGTTAACTATTATATTGTTCGCACAACATGTACAATAGACTCAGTCTGATCACAATGTTCACAGTTCCCAGATGCATGCTTACCTACTTTATTTAATCATTTAGTCCTGTAAGGCCAATCCTAAGACATATTTGCGATTTTTACTTTTATTTTCCTGTCTTCTAAAAATTTTTTGAATCCACTCATACAGTTTTCCATTAACACCCGATTTACGTAATCCTATAGGCAACCCCTCAACATGTCGTATGCCTTTTCAATATCAAAGAAGACCGCTACAACCGATTCTCTGTTTGTGCTATCCTTATCTCATGTTCCAAGCAGACAACCGGATCCATAGTATTTCTACCTATTCTATAACCACTCTGGTAGTCTGCCAAGATTCCATTGCTTTCCATGTAATACGCTAATCTGTTATTTACCATTTTCTCCATGATTTTACATAGGTTTGATGGCAAAGCTATAGGTCTTTAGCAATCAGGCTTCGTACAATCGTTCCCTGGTTCTTATGGGTAGAACCACGGCCTCTTTCCATCCCTGAGGCAACCTTCCTTCTCTCCAAACTTTATTAAATAACTCAAATATCAAATTTTTACCCTCTTTACTGAAGTGGTCAATCATTGTATAGCAAATTCCATCTTTCCCAGGGGGAGAATTTTTAGCTTTCCTCAAGGACTTATTCAGCTCCATCAATGTAAATGGCCTGTTAAGCAAATCATCCATATCCTCCAGCTGATGTAATAGATCATGATTTTCTGTTTTAGTAATCTCTCTTCCCCTTTTTCCAACCACACCAATATTCTCCGAGCTATGAGCTTTCACAAAGGATCTGGCAATCAACTCAGCTTTGTCCTGGTCACTCACTGCAATTACATCACCATTTGATATTGCTGGGCACCCATGCTCTCTCTAAATACCATTCATTCTCTTAATCATTGTCCAAACCCTGTCAAGCCGAGTTTCCCTTCCTATAGTGCTGCAAAGCTTTTGCCAATACTCCCTCTTATTATAACCCTTCTGACATTTGCTTGCATTCTGATATTCAATAAGATTCTGAAAACAATACTTTTTTAGCTTTTTGACAGCTTTATTACGGGACCTAATTGCAGCACTACACTCAGACCACCATGGTACAATTTTCTTTGCTCTAACCCCCTCCCCCGTCCTTAGCACAGAACTCTTAGTAGCATTCAAAAATATCACAAATAACTGAATTCAACAAGTCAACATTTTAATCAATTCCCTGCATCTCATGGTCATTCTGATCTCTAAACTTTTCCCTGAATTAAAAACCACTTCTGCATCCTACAACCCTAGTTTCCTCCCGATCAGTACCGATTTCAATTAAAATGGGATAATGGTCACTACCTACGGAATTCCTTTTATTCACTTCCCATGTGTTTATACCTGCCAGTGTGTCTGATACCAAAGTATGTTCCACTGCCATCATTAATACAAACAAGATCCCCCCCCATTTCATCCATATCAGCACTTCCCAAGAAAGTACATTGTGTATTAAAGTCACCACACCATAACACCAGTGACAACTTTCTACATGGATTATA
Source organism: Fistularia tabacaria (assembly GCA_901007705.1). Taxonomy (NCBI): domain Eukaryota; kingdom Metazoa; phylum Chordata; class Actinopteri; order Syngnathiformes; family Fistulariidae; genus Fistularia; species Fistularia tabacaria. Next base: position 28,627 of record CAAKHD010008334.1, read on the forward strand.
AAAATTAACCACTTTATTGCTTCCCAGCTTACCCCAGACTTACACGACCAAAAACTCAAAATCAGAGCCCTTACTCAGGCATCTGTAATTCAATCCTTGCTTTACAAGCACAACACATCCACATTCCTATCCCGCCGTACACATCATAGCCTTTTATAACAAAATGAAAAGTAGGCTTGAGCCAAGATTCCTGCATACAAATAGCTTCTGGTTTGCGATGAAGACTACGAACAAAACCTTTGAATTCTTGCCCATTTGCAGTTAGACTTCTCGCATTCCATTGTAAGACTATCAGGTTTTCTGAACACTTGTCTCTCCCCCCTCCCATCTTCCTCCAGTCTTTTAGAGATGCTTTCCAATGACACACCTTCACTACCAAAAAACTTCTCAGCACCTTTTACAACTATCCTGATTCTTTCAGTCTTGCTTTTAGCCTGATTGGAGCATTTGATGACATATGACATGAACAAAATTAACTGCTGCATAGAAGGCACTTGCTCACTTCCCTGATCCGATATCTTTGCCGTCACCACCTTTGCTTTTGCACCTTTTTCACAGCTTCTGCGTAAATCATACAACAGGGTCTTCACTTGTTGGATTTCTATCGTTTTCTTCCTTGCCACATCCAACAAATGTCACAGAATGCTCCCCGCCATAGTTACAACATTTCTTGACTGCCTCATTTGTACATTCTTCAAATCTGTGGTCACCTCCACATCTGGGACATCTCTGCTTTCCCATACAGACAGCTGCTACATGTCCATATCTTTGGCATTTATAACAACAAAGTGTGTGTGTAGTGGGGGGGGCACATATGGCCTCTCTCAGTAACTCACACCCAATCACTACACAGGAGGGCAGGTCCTCTAAACTCTACCATCACTGACACGCTTTCAATTCTCTGACCATCCACATTTCTCATTAATCTCTTCAGTTTCTCAACCTCACCACCGACAATGCCGTGTTTGAGTTTCTCCAAATCCTCACCAACAGGAATCCCAGTTATAACACCACACAAACCTTTAAACTCCCCCACGCTCTTTCTTTCAGTCACTACTGTATTACCAATTTTTTCTACACACAATGCCTTCTTTTTCTGGTCTTCATCTGTACACACAGTTAACAGACTCCCATCTCTCATAGTTCTAGCCACTTACATCCCCAATCTTTTTAATCATAGCTGAAAGAACTATTGGACTGCTTGCAACACGCTCTCCTTCCTTGAATTTAAGTATCACCTTATACTCCTGTCTTTCAGCTCTCCTAACAACTCTGTCATCTTCCTCTGCAAAATCTTTCCTTCCTCTCTTACTGTTCTGGCAACCACCACCTCCTTCCCATTGTCCATCCTGAGTCCAGTCAGTTAAGTTCATGTCCTCTTCCTCATCTCCTAGCCGCCGCGCCATCCTGATCTACCAGTCGGTCCCCTCTCTCACCAGCCTAGTCTCGGCCACTGGCAGTCTCCAGCTGCCCCAAACGGCTGGCACATAACGCACGGCTCCTCTTATTCTCAGCCTGACGAGGCTAAATGACTAGCACTCAATGGAGTTCACTCCTGCACGGCTGCTGCTCGTCCAGCAGCAGCCTGAGCCCAACAAGATGTCCATATTGCTGGCATAAATGTCAAAATTATTATTGTCTCTGAACAAACATGAAATAGCTTCCTCTTTTCATACCACTCGACAAGTTTAATGAAATGCTGCTTCATTTTCCAGCCATCAATAGCATTTATAGAAAATCTTATTTTGAACCAAACAAGAGGAAACCCTGGAATTAACAATTCTTTTTTTCTCTGTTTATTTTCTTTCATTCTCCTTTGTTCCCTCTCACCGCATTTCCTAACATAGTATGAGAACATTAGCATGCAGGCAATATTTCTCTCAAAGCAGTTAAAGTAATTTATGTGACCTTCCCGATGGCATTACAAGATCATAAGTAGAGTAAACAAAATGCAAATTGCATGTTTTTTTATTTTAACAGAGAAGGATGGGGAGGACTTTTCGGGAGAGAGATTTAACAATTTATATGCAAGACTGGGATTTCATCTTAGTCCAATATGAATTTCTGAATTATGTGCAAAAAAAATCAATTTGTAGAAGAATTAGTCGTGTTTCATCAGCCAGCTTGAGGTGAATGAATGATGATTTGACAAATTTTTGTAAACATTTTAGCAGGCTATAATTTTATTCACTGTGGCATCACTTGAATTCTGCTCCTATTTTTTCATTGAAAGACTTACTGATGATTTTCTGGAATATTCAGATTACACCTCTGTCCTGGCTCTGGGATTTCTTTCACAAAATTTCAAATCACTTTCAACAAACTAACGTGTTGGTTTAACATTTAACTAGCTAACATGTGTGGAGGAGGGTTCAAGGATAACAAGATGTCTCATTTTCTTGTTGTATTAACTCCAACAACGCGTAAAATTGAAACACGGTAAAACGAGAGTCAGCAATAGCATAATTCCTGCTAGCGCAATGCTATGCTGACACATATTTGCATAGCATTGGTAGGCATTATGCAAGTTAACATAGCACGAGTTAGTATGACCGGATATTAACATAAGTCACAACTGAACTAATTGTTCTCATTCTGTCATGTTAATTACAGCTATCTGACCCAAATGCAAGAACACTCTGAGGTGTTAAGGTGTTTTCAGGGATTTATTGAAAAGGAGGTGAACGGAGGGCTGTGCTGGGTTTTGAATGTCTCTGGAGCCGGGGGAGTCTCAGAGAGGCATGGTCCGAACTGGGAGGCCAGGACGGCACTGGCACATACCAACGGGGCAGGGAACTCAAAGAGGCAAAGGTGGTACTGGGAGGCCAGGCAGGGGTCTCAGGGACATGCGGGGAACCCAGTGAGACGTGACCTCTGGACTCTCTGGAATTAGGGACTCTCTGGAACAAGGGACTTGCGAGGAAAGGCGAGGCGAGGAACTTGTGAGGATCGGCGTGTAGTAGACCAACAATCTGGTACTGAAGGGATGGCATCAGGCTCCTCTTATTCCCAGCTTTATGAGGCGAAATGAGTTCACCTTCCTGCACGGCTGCTGCTTGGCGCTGCTTGATTTAACACATTCAATCTATATTGTACGACATACCAACGAAACTATAATGTCCAAGGCAACAACAGTTTACGGCAGAATAGTGATGTTTTCAGATTCACGATGAAAATCCTTTTTTTTCTTTGTTATCAATTTCCTTAAGTCCTTTAACATTTTTTATTTCTAAATAACTAATCATAACATTTTTTGTTTCTTCTTCGATGGATAAAAATGAGGAAGATTTCTGGTCCTTTCATACCCAAGCACATCTATTCCTGAGGTTTTCATGATTCTTTGTGCAGCAAAAGGGTGATTGATAGACCTTACATCAGAGTTCATTTAGATGGATGAACCTCCCACCTGGGTTTCGTCTTTTTTTTTTCGGTGATTTAATATGTTTATGTGTGTTTCCTGTCAAACCTTGATAAAACTTTCTGATGTTCCCCTTCCAAAAATTGCATAAAAAACTGAAATGTAAAATCACAAGTCTGTTTTTTCTTGCATGCATTTGAACGATTGGATCGAGTGCATCTTTTGATTTCTCATTAAGTGCGTCTTTTGATTTCTCATTAGTTACCAAAACAAAGTCTCAAGATTTATTGAAATTTGTGACATTGCTGTGAGTTTTGGTTCCTTTTTCTGATTTTTTTGAGAACTTGTTTGTGTAGCCTATGCAATACGAAGCACTGTACCCTCTAAACTTTCTGGTGGTGGTAAATTAACCTGTCAATGTTATCAAAGGGAAAATATTATGTGTTTTGGCCCGTGAGTTGGATATGAAATAAAATATATTGTCTTTTTCCTCGGCTTACGTTCCTCAATCTATAGTTGGTTTCTTGGTCAGAATAATTACATCTGTTCAATTTATTTCAACTGGACAAAAATAACGGGAGCTGTTACCTTGTTGCCTGCTTAAAAATGTTCTCGGGTCAAATGGAGAGAGTTTTGCAATCGTCAATAAAGGATTGTAAGAAATTATCAAAATGTCAATTTTTATTACATCTGAGGTGTTAAAAGCATTAGATTCCCCTCCACTTACTCTCTGATAACAAAAATATTGATACATTTCAATTTACATTTCATTTTATCAGTTTCCAAACAGTAGCTACAAGTAGCTTTAACTCACATGGTAAGCCATAACCCATGGTCAGAATAGATCTTGAGGTTTTGACCTTGCCTGTCCATGACTCACCTGGTTCCTGCGTTGGTTTGATCTATCACCTTTACTATTTGAGTTGTTTGTGGCTATGCACCCAACAGCAGTTCAGTGTACCCACCTTTCTTGGGGTCCTTAAATGGGCAGCTAGAGAGTGATCCTTCTGGGGACTCCGCAGTTCTACAGGGAGACTTCAACACTCACGTGGGCAACGACAGTGCGGCTTTGAAGGGCATGATTGGGAAGAATGGCCCCCCCGATCTAAACCTGAGTGGTGTTTTGTTATTCGACTTCTGTGCTCGTTACGGATTGTCCATAACAAACACCATGTTCAGGCATACAGGTGTCAATATGTGCACTTGGCACCTAAACACCTTAGGCCACAGTTCTTTGATCGACCTTGTGGTCGTGTCGTCAGATTTGTGGCCGCATGTCCTTGGGCACTCGGGTGAAGAGAGAGGCGGAGCTGTCAACTGATCACCACCTGGTGAGCTGGCAGTAAGGGATCCTGTCATGCTGAAGAAGGAGTCCTATCAAGCCTTTTTGGCCTGCAAGACTCCGGAGGCAGCTGACAGGTGTCCCTGAGACACCTGCTGAACTGGCAGACCGGGGAGGTGATCTCCCTTTTTAAAAAGGGGGATCGGCGGGTGTGCTCCAACTATAGGGGGATCACACTCCTCAGCCTCTCTGGCAAGGTCTATTCAGCGGGGCTGGAGAGGAGGGTCTGTCGGGTTGTTGAATCTCGGATTCAGGAGGAGCAGTGTGGTTTTCGTCCTGGTCGTGAAACTGTGGACTAGCTCTATACCCTCAGCAGGGTTCTCGAGGGGGCATGGGAGTTTGCCCAACTAGTCTACACATGTTTTGTGGATTTGGAGAAGGCATTCGACCGTGTCCTGTGGGGGGTACTCCAGGAATATGGGGTACCGACCCCCATTATACAGGCTGTTCGGTCACTGTAGGCGCACTGTCTGAGCTTGGTCCGCATTGTTAGCCATAAGCCGGATCCAATTCCGGTGAGAGTTGGATTCCACTGGGGCTGCCATCTGTCACTGATTCTGTTCATTACCTTTTAAGGGCAGAATTTCTAGACGCAACCAGGGCATGGAGGGGATCTGGTTTGGTGGCCACAGGATCAACTCTCTGTTGTTTGCAAATGATGTGGTCCTGTTGGCTTTGTCAGGCCATGATCTCTATCTCTCACTGGAGTGGTTCGCAGCTGAGTGAGAAGCGGCCAGGATGAGGATCAGCACCTCCAAATCCGAGACCATGGTGCTCGACCGGTGGAGTGCCCACTCGGGGTCAGGGAAGAGATACTGCCCCAGGTGGAGGAGTTTAAGTATCTCGGGGTCTTGTTCACAAGTGAGGGGAAGATGGAGCAGGTGGATCGGCGCAGCTTCTGCAGTGATGCGGACTCTTTACCGGTCTGTCGTGGTGAAGAAGGAGCTGAGCTGGAAGGCGAAGCTCTCAATTTACCAGTCGATCTACGCTCCTACCCTCACCAATGGTCACGAGCTGTGGGTAGTGATCGAAAGAACGAGATCGCGGATACAAGCGGCCGAAATGAGTTTTCTCCGCAGGGTGGCCGGACTCTCCCTTCGAGATAAGGTGAGAAGTTCGGCCATCTGGGAGGAACTTGGAGTAGAGCCGCTGCTCCTCTGCATAGAGAGGAGTCAGATGAGGTGGCTCGGGCATCTGGTCAGGAGGTCTCCTGGACATCACCCATGGGAGGTATTCCAGACATGTACATCTGGGAGGAGGCCACAGGGATGACCCAGGACACACTGGAGAAACTATGTCTCTCAGCTGGTTTGGGAGTGCCTTGGGGGCCCCCCAGAAGAGCTGGACAATGGGGCCAGGGAGAGGGAAGTCTGGGCCTCCCTCCTCCGGCTGCTGCCCCTGCGACCCGATTACGGATAAGCCGCGGAAGATGGATGGAATACTGGATGGATCGATGGATTGCTCACCAGGTTACGGACTCCCTGTGTCGCCTGTGCCCTCTCAATAAAATATGTTGTAGAATGATCCTGTGCTCCGTTGTGCGGTTGTTGGGTCCTGAAAGCAAACCTGTTACACAGTAAACACAACCTGGGAAAGTGGTTTGGATAATATGTGGCCAGCTTGGTTCTAGTTCAAGTTCCAAATGTTCCATCTCTATTGGGTTTGTCACACATGCAACTGATGTGCTGTGTAGTTTAATTTCCATGTGTTGGGAACACTGTATACAATATTCCAAATCAAAACATGAAGAAAACTATCCATATTTTTTTACTTTATAGAAAATAAAGTAAGACTAATATTTGGTAATTCATAAATATAGTGTCAGCATTGTTCTTTACAAACTCAAATATTTACTGTATTAATGGAAAAATCTTTCGGATTAAGCATTCATGCGAAACTCTTTCTTGCTTTTGTCTCAGAAATAGCAAATTTTTGATGTCACCCCACCAGTTTTCTATTGGCTTAAGGTCCGGGGATCGGGCTGGCCGCTCCAGAAATTGTTTGTCTGGTGCCAAGCTGCTGCTCACTTCAGCTGTCTTTGGCGTTGTTGTCTTGTTGAAAGATATCATGGGAATTTCATTTTTAGCAAAAGGCAACATGACCTCTTTAAGTATTTTGATTTATGAAAACTGATCTATGTTCCCTTGTATGTGATTAATATGCCTGAAACCATAGTGAGAGAAACATCCCAATATTGTGATGCTAGCACAAGCATGTCCTATTGTTTTCAGTGTACTGTGGCTTGAATCCAGTGTTTAGGGGTCATCTGAAAAACTGTCTGCAGCCCTTGGACCCAAAAAATACAACATTACTTTCAATAGTCCACAAAATGTTTCACCATTTCTCTTTAGGGCTCTTTAGGCCAGGATCATCCTGAGATGGAATGCCTTTTTCATAAGTGTCAGGAGTTGGTCAGTTCCATGCATAACAGATGTGTAGCAGTTTACAGAATGATTGGTTATAAAACTAAATATCAGTTTAGTGATTCATAGGAATGCTAAATCATTATTTTCAGTTTATACGTTTAATATTTGAGTTTGTACAGAAAAATATACACAATTCTATTTTTTTGAACAGCCCAAAATTAATTTTCCTTCATTTTCTGCAATTGAATTCAAAAAAATTATGTTTATTTTTTTATTTTCTTCATTTTTTTATTTAGAATTGTACATCCCTCTGAGCTTCACATGTAAAAGTGGTGGCGGCTGAATTTAAGTTTGGAAACCTGAGCTTTTATTTTGGAGAGAGGCTCCATCTCCACCACCCACCTGTGGCTCAAATGCTTGAATTGTGCCTCTGATGCAGTTCTTGGCTGCAATTGATGTCGTTCATTATTTTTTACTGCATCCAGGTTCCAGAGCTTGGCACTAAATGAATTACTTGAGTCGAGCTTTGTCTCTTGACATATTTCACCATGTTACTGCCGAGACTGAGGTATAAATATTTAAACTTCAACCATCAGTTAGTTTGCTTATTGATTTTTTTTTTCTCTGCTTTTCATTTCTGTGCTGGAGTGAATAAACAACAACGGCGAGGCCTGAAATGAACGCATTAGAAGCACGTCAAGCTCCACTTGGGAGTGGATATTCGAAAAAGTTAAAAATGATTTATTAAACCGAGTCGCACAGTGGAGTTGGCTAATAAATTTGATGAAACACCAACATTATGTTTTTCTGATCCATGCACACAGTTTTTCTTTGTGTTTGTAATACGGTGTCTGTAATTAGCTTGTTGCTACATTAAAAAAATGCAAATGCTTCCAACACTCTTCATTGAAATGTTTGATTTATTTTTTACATATATACACACACACACACACACACACACACACACACACACACACACACACACACACACACACACATACATAATTAATGTACCTTACCCTACAGACCCTTTTACTATAACATTTCTGTTGATTGGCAGTTCCTGTATTTCCACAATTCCACGTCTTGCATGAATAGATGAGTTTAGATTATTTAAAATGTCCCACGCCCTGTGTTCCAACTTTGCTATCTTCTGCTGTAAAGCTGAGCTTTTTCACGAAGGGTGAGCAAGAATGGATAACTGAATAGTTGGTTCAAATGAGATGAAATGAGATTAGATGTACTTTAATAATCCCATGGTTGGGAAATTGTTTCACAGCAAAAGCAAGACATACAAGTGTAAAAGTATAAAGTATAATCTGAGAAAAATAAATGTCGATACATATTTAGCAATATACAGGACTGAAGAATGAGCAAAGTGGCAAGTGGCATGTGAAGTAGCACAGTAACTAACTACAGTGAGTTATTGTATTTGGTTATGGCATGAGGTAGGAAAGGATACCTGTATCTTTCTGTTCGACATCGGAGCTGTAACATTCTGCTGGAGAAGCTGCTCTGCTGTCTATCCAGTGTGAGATGGAGGGGGTGGTCAGGATTGTCCATGATGAATGAGTTTCTTTGAGTTTCTTAAGCGTCCTCCTTTCCACCACGGTCCCAAGTTCTGTACACGTACTTGGTGTTGGATTTCCAGTCCAGTCTGTTGTCAATCACGACACCCAGAGATCTCTAGTCCTCAACTATCTTCACCACCTCAGGCCTGATGTGTAGAGGCTATGCTGGCATGTCCATCTTCCTCCTGACGTCGATCACTGTCTCCCTGGTCTTGCTGACATTCAGCCTCAAGTGGTTCCTTTCAGTCCAGTCTACAAATCTGTCTACCAGCATCCTGTACTCCTCCTCCTCTCCCCCTCTTATACATCCTACAACAGCCGAGTCATCCGAAAATTTCTATAGGCGGCATGACTCTGTGTTGTACTGGAAGTCAGTGGTGTACAAAGTGAAGAGAAAAGGAGAAAGCACTGTCCCCAGAGGAGGTCCAGTAACACTGACCACCACATCAGACGTACAAATTGTGGCATGCCTGCCAGGGAGTCAGTAATCCAGGAGATCACCGAGCCGTTAACACCCATCACCCGCAGCTTCTCGGCCAACAGCAGTGGCAGAATGATGTTAAAAGCACTGGAGAAATCAAAGAATGTGATTCTCACAGTACCTCCTCCACCATTCAGGTGCAGATGAACTCGAAGGAGCAGGTAGCTGATGGCGCCTTAAATTTCTAAGTGAGGCTGATGGGAAAACTGCAGCGCTCCAGCACCAACTTCACCTGAGGCCTTTTGTGAGCTAAGACCAGTCTTTCCAGAATCTTTATCGTATGAGATGTGAGGGCAACTGGTCGATAGTCATTGAGGCCTGATGGTGACAACATCTTGGGCACTGGAATCAGATAGGATGTCTTCCACAGCACCAGTACTTTATCCCAGCTCAGACTCAGGTTGTAGAGTTGTCTCAGTACCGGGGACAGCTGGCTGGCACAGGTCTCCTGGGGGAGATGCCATCAGGACCTGCAGCCTTGCACTGGTGGAGTCGCTCCAGCTGTCTCCTGACCTGGTCTGTGGTCACAGCCACAGGGGGGCGGGAGACAATGACCTCAATGGAGTGACAGGGGTGGTTGGTAGGGATATTGGTGTCCTCGGTGGATGGGAGGAAGGAATAGGTGTCGAAGAGAGAGGAGGAGGAGATAGAGAGGGGCTGTACAGGAGAGTAAGGGGGGAGGTCTTGAATGATTCCTGAGGATGTGTGAGGGTCTGGGCATGTAGGGGGGATAACAGACCGATAGTTGAATCTATCGAAGAACTGATTGAGCTCATCAACTCTCCCCAGCCCCCCCGCTGGCTGTCTGTTGCTCCCCTTAAATCCAGTGATGCATCTCATTCCCATCCACGCATCCTTAACATTGTTATGCGGGAGCTTGGCCTCCAGCTTTTTGCTGTAGACGTTCCTGCACGTCCTCAGCATGGCTTCATGCTGCACTCTACTCAGCTCATCTCTGTCCCCAGACCTGAAGGCCCTCTTCTTCTTGTTCAGCAGTTCCTTCAGGTATCTGGTGATCCACGGCTTGTTGTTGGGGCAGCAGCGTACGTTTTGGGCTGGCAAGATGGTATGCTCACAGATTCTGATGTATTCTGTGATGCAGTCCGTCATATTGTTTATGTCATCCCCACGTGCCTCTGTGACTCACATGGGGATGACATAAACAATATGACGCATCCCAGTGCGTTGCCTCAAAGCAGTCCTATGGTGCATCAGAAGCCTCCTCTGTCCACCTCCTCACTGTCCTTGTGTGAACAGGCTGCTTCTGCACCAGGGGAACACACTTTGGGGTTAACAAAACCAGATTGTGATCTGATCCGCCAGGGGGGGGAGGGGGGAGGGGCAGTGGCGCTGTATGCATCTTTGGTATTGGCATCCAGTAAATCCAATGTTTTATTATCTCCTGTGTGATAATCCACATACTGGTGGAAGGTAGGTAGAAAAGTGTCCAAGGAAGTATGATTAAAGTCCCCAGTAATGACCTCTCATTAAAATGGCCCATACTTTTTCTCCTTAAACTTCCAACCTTGTTATCCTCTGCTGTAAAGCTGATGTTTTTCAAGAATGGTGAGAAAGAATGGATAACTGAATAGTCGGTCTCAATACATAGGGAAACCAAAAGAGAACAACATAAAGAAACAACCACCTTGACATCCAGCAAGTGTAAAATTCACTTCACTACTTGCCAGGACACATACACATATAAACAGGAACGTTTATGGCTTATTACCCTATATAACTTATTTACATATCAATGTCTTCTCCCCCACACTTAGAAATTACTTGCAAAGCTCCATCCCGAAGTTCAATCACTGCAAATGTTTCAATTTAAAATCACACACGAAAAAAGATGAAATTGCTGCAAAGCCAGCCTGCAGGAATATGCTGCGTTGCACATGCATGAACACACACACACACACACACACACACATTAAAGTACCAAAATAGCAGCTTCATCAGATGTTCAAACAGACTTTGTGTCAATTCCTCACAGGACTGGGAATGGAAATGTTCTTATATAGTGATATGTTCTTATATGGTGGGTGTGTGCGTGTGCGTGTGTGTGTGAGTGAGTGTGTGTGTGTGTGTGTGTGTACGTGTGTGTGTGTGTGTGTGTGTGTGTGTGTGTGTGTGTGTGTGTGTGTGTGTGTGTGTGTGTGTGTGTGTGTGTGTGTGTGTGTGTTTGTTTGTGTTTTTGTTTGTGTTATTCTGTCTTTTTTTGTCTGTCTTTTTTTTTT
>CAAKHD010008334.1:40001-64390 GCA_901007705.1 Fistularia tabacaria
AAAGCTCCATCCCGAAGTTCAATCACTGCAAATGTTTCAATTTAAAATCACACACGAAAAAAGATGAAATTGCTGCAAAGCCAGCCTGCAGGAATATGCTGCGTTGCACATGCATGAACACACACACACACACACACACACACACACACACACACACACACACACACACACACACACACACGAACACACGTACACACACACACACACACACACACACACACACACACACACACATTAAAGTACCAAAATAGCAGCTTCATCAGATGTTCAAACAGACTTTGTGTCAATTCCTCACAGGACTGGGAATGGAAATGTTCTTATATAGTGATATGTTCTTATATGGTGGGTGTGTGCGTGTGCGTGTGTGTGTGTGTGTGTGTGTGTGCGTGTGCGTGTGTTAATGAATGTACATATATTCTGAGAAAGTAGACTGCCATTGAAGTCTATGAATTATTTATTCATATATGCAGATGCAATATTCTCAGAAAACAGACCCTCTCCTTCTAACGTTTCATAACTTAATCTTACACGTTCCTTAAACTCAACCTGTTTCACCCCAAAACTTTCCAAAGTACCAGTTAACTCCATTTCCCACTAGGATTCATGCATCGTTCCTGCTTTATAATTGCAAAAGTTGAACTGGAGATTGTCTTTCTTTTTCCATTTCTAATTGTTTAATTGGAGTAGTTACCATTTCAGGGGCTAATTTCAGGGATCAATAATGCATGAACTTAGTTTAATTGTGAAATAAGGTAGGGTGATCAGGGGAGACCAGTGTGATCAAAAACCAAATAAATTTGAGTATGATTTGAAATAGTTCATTCTGGCTATCATTTTTAAGAAACAATCAACTCAAAGTTCCTTTTGTGTAATAGATGCATGTTTGAGTGTATACATATGTATGCACATATAAACATATACATTTATGTATATTTATTTATTCATTTTAATTTGTTTTTTTAAAATAATTTTTATGGTCTGGTTGCTGTTGAATGGTTGTTGCCAAAAAATTTAATTATCATTCATTCATTCATTCATTCATTCATTCATTCATTCATTCATTCATTCATTCATTCATTCATTATCCATATTTCACAATATTTATACTGCTGCTGAAGTTGTGGGGATGCTGGAGCCTATCCCAGCCTTCGTTGGACCCCGGACTGGTCGCCAGATGATCACTGGGCCACAAATAAACAGAAACAGCCATTCACTCTCTGATTCACTATCTGGGCAATTTAGGATTTCCAGTTAACCTAACATATGTTTCTTGGATTGTGGGAGGATACTGGAGAACCCAGAGGAAGCCCAAGCAGAGACAAGGAGAACAGACAAATTCCACACAGAAAGGCCCCATGTTAGAATAAAACTCCATACCACCTGAGATGATTAATAGATTAAATAAGGAATTTATACATTTATTTTTTTAAATACAAATTTACTATACCTTTTAGATAGACAAGGAAATTACCTTGAGACAAACAATAAATGGCCTTTTTTGAAAAAATTGACAAGGGAAAAGAGTTCTGTTTTTTCAAGAAGTGACTGCAGAGTCAGCTCTCTATTGATGGCTATGACCTAAAAAGTTTATGAAGCCTTTATTTTTACAACCCAGGCAGGCTTTGACATAATAAAGCATTTTTGCAACGATATGGGACTTTGGGTTGAATGTGACAGGAGTGGGTCTTTCAACTTAATCATTTGCTCATACTTACACATATATTCTTTTAAATGTGTAATTTCTGTACATTTCTTTTTTCTTGCTTTCATGTCTTGTGTTGGGAGTGTGTGCGTTGTTTCCATTGTTAATATCCTTTCATTACTTTTATTAGTTTTACTTGCTTTATTTCACTACATGGTCAAGGATGAGGAGTTTTTTTTCTCATTACTTTGTAATATTGAATCATTATCTACTGCTTATACTGCACTTGGTTTAAGAAAAAAAGGCACACTACTGATGTGCAAAAGGGTACTCTTCATCATGATTTTTCAGCCCTTGTCCAGTGTCAGACGCTGCACGCAGATCTCCATATCTTTGGATCACAGGCATTGTCATAGGTGACATTTGCGTGATGCACATCTTTTTCAAGGCAATCAAGCCATTGCTGCTTGGGCTTAGGCAGAGGGCAGTCCTCACCACTCACATCTCATCACTTGGCACCACATGGTATTTATCACACCTCAGGCATTTATATGTTATCAGTGCTACTTCCATGGCTTTCTCCATTTCTGGCGTGATCGAACCATATGAGGCTGAGTGCCCACTGAAGCAAGCACATCTTCATTATATGTAATACCTGCTCATGTTTGACCTTTGCAACCCAACAATCAGAGCCATAAAAGGCAACTGGACGCACTGGGTGCTTTTTAGACGGGCTATGACATCTGGGAGGCTGTCAGTGTTGGTATAAACCAGGGACCCCAAGCATTTAAACTGGCTCACCTTATTTAGGTTTTGGTTGCCAATTGTGATGGTCACATCCATCTCTTTTCCAAATTCTATGTTTTTGATGTTCAACCACATTCAATTTTGTATCTTGTATATTTGGCTTTATGGAGGGAGAGTTTTTTGGGGGGTGTATTGTATATTCTATAGATTAAGTCTCTATTCAAGACAGTTTCCATCTCAATGAGTGAAAATTATTAGCAAACACTAAAAGGATAATGACAAAAATGCCTTCATTGGGAAGTGAGTGCATTTCAACAAAATTTAGTTTGACGTCAAAATAAAATTTAGTTTGGCTATCAAACCATTACAAACATGCTGTGTTTGGACTATAGGATCATAGGATCACTATTTTTTTCAATCTTTTTTTTTATATCATTTTCAAGTAATGGCACGATAATGTTTATGTTTTTTTAGCTCATTCTTTTCTACATGGGTGTTTCTGAAATTTTGATCACACTTTTTTCCCCAGTCTTAGGTAATTTTGCAGGAATTTGAGTGTGTAAACTGTAGCTCAGTTGAATCTTTACAGAAGAAGGCAGCAAAAACTGAACAGCTGTCAAGATGATTTGACTTTGGATATGTACTGTCATAAAAATACAAAATCCATTTCCAATTCAGTGATTAGATTAAGATGTCACATACTGCGAATGGCTCTATAAAAATCGTGAAACATTGCATATTGACAGATGGTGATGCTTCTTGAATGGTTCCTCAGTATATGGGTGATGTTAATTGGCTCCGACCTTGAAAACTTTATGAAAGAAAATGATGGAATGAAACAATTATACTGTACAGAAATATGAATTTGTACTGAATATGGAAGGAAGAAGTAAGCACATTTGACAGCTTTGTTTTCTTTGTAGTCACTTCAAACATGGCAGAGTCTCAAGAAATCCAGCGGGACAAAAGGAGCATTTCTGACAGTCCATCTTGGCGGGTCCTTGAAAGCTGTTGTGATGGAAAATGCTGGAAGTCGTGAACAAAAGAAGAAGCCGAAAACCTCAGGCCTCGGTGTACTACTTCAAGAACTTCCTCTTTGTTCCACTCGCTTGTGTGTTGACCCGGAGACAAGATTGAGTCAGTGCCTACATTTTGATCAAGCCTCTTTGGGTTTGATCATGGGCTTCCCGCCTCTGGATTTCCTTTCCAAAACAAAACCAATACATCCAGGTGACAGCCTGCCGTCCACTTCATGATGTGCCTTTGTTCAGCACACTTTTTTCCTCATCATTTTTCTTGTCTTTCGAAAACAGATCAGGAGCTTAATATGGTTCTAAACATGTAAAATTGCCATTATTTTTGCTCATCATGCAAGGCATTAAAAGACAAACTTCATACGCCTCTGTGGTTTTGTTTAGCTGCCACTTCTGAATTATCAGCCACCTTAATTAATGACTGCACTCGAAACAGCACGTAACATATTACCAGAATTCAGAGTTCGAGTCTAATTATTTCTAAAATAATTAATATAACATTATTTCACAAAAATGTGGTAATTTAATGACTTAGACTTATGTATTTACAATAATTGATTTTTCTATTACATTAAATATACAGTGCTATCATCTCTCTCCAGTCTGTTTCTGACCTATGTGATAAACCGATGAGCTTTCGAGGGTGTCAAGTGCATGACCTTCATGCGGATTGTCTCCCCTGAGAAGAGATGCAAATTTACTGTCTCATACAGCATCACTAAATAATCTACAATCATCGCTAAATCTGATGGCTCATTTTGCATCACTTTGGTGAGTAAAATAATCTGCTCACTCGTAGTTAACACTTTTTCACGTTGCTGCGACCCCCTGAAAATATTTTCTGTCATCAAATGAGGTCATTCAATTCCACTGATGCTGGTTTTAAGGCATTTATTGCTTTGGACTGAGAAATTTACAAGAGACATTGTGTTTGTTGCTTCATTAAATAACTGCACTATAACCTATCTTTGCATTTTATGTTGTACTCTACACACCAACTTTTCGACTTGTAATGTATACATTTTTTTATCCAGTCGTGGCATGCTTTTTTCTGGTCTATATTTCAGCATAATTTAGAGCCATTTTGTCTTTATTTTTTTAGTATTTTGTGCAAAACAGTGGAGTGCCTTGTTGTCCTGTAAAATAATTGAACTGGAGCTTTTGTTTGTCTTATCCCCACAGGGAAAAAACATCAATGTCAGATTAGAAAAAATCCTGGTTTATGTAAAGGCAGACTAAAGGGTTAAACTATAGTAAACCTGCCTTTGACACATCATAGATATGAAGGCGTGCAGAAAGTGTTCAAAAAGCCCAGGCCACCGTAAACACGTGTGTGTGTGTGTGTGTGTGTGTGTGTGTGTGTGTGTGTGTGTGTGTGTGTGTGTGTGTATGTCTATGTGACTGTGTGTTAGAGTCTGTGAGTGCTAAAAGTCTCCAAGCACTAGTAGGTTGGCGATATAAATATTCAAAAACATCATGACCTTTCTGCCAATTTCCATCATTAGCTGGAAGCTCCACACATCAGCGTGGCAAAGCAACTTTTCTCTCCCACACTTTGCAGGAAGAGCAGGAAGATTTGGCAAAGCAAGACAACCGTTTCTGCTCGAAACATCTCAAGAAAAAGGTGCGAGCAAAATACCTATGCACACCTGAAGTTAGTTAGCTTAACATCACACTGATAAATCTTTAGTTTTTTGTAGCCACTGACTTTGCATCCATTGAAAAAGAAAACATATGATCCTAACTTAATAGATCTGGACTTATATCATTACCCCTATCAATAAAAAGAAATTCACAACAATTTGAAATATAACCTAGGGGTGGTGATAATTAAACACTGGGAAATGTAATTTGACTTGTTCATGTAATGACAGCAGAATTGACTGTATTAGCTGATAAGTAAATTAGCTAAGATAGTAGATCGTTCATGTATCATTTACTTGTTAACATGAAAAAAATTAATTATATGGTGACTTGCAGGATATAAAAATGTCACATTGCTTACATTGATAAAACTTTTACTGAAACTCATACATAGACACACAAACACAAACACAGAGAATAAAATTGAATAATAGCTGAATAAGGCTTACATTTTGCCAAAGTAAAAGCAAAATTAAAAGAAAGTCAAACTATAGTTTTAAAAGGCAAAAATAAGTTTCATGCTTATATTCGGTTGACCTCTTTGCCAGTGTGTGATGTAATTATTTTACATTTCTTCAATTTCTTGGACAGTCTTGTTCTCATGATGCTTCGATAGTCATGTCTGAGATTTTCTAGGAAGTTGTTAAAATGAGGAGTCATGTAAAAGTCGCACACTCATCGAGAGAAGAAATAGTTTGTGAGAAAAAAAACAATAGAGATTCCTCTGTTCATGAGATTCCTCTGTTTATGATCAGTAAAGTGCAGTGTGCAAAGATTAGACTTAACATAATCGGGATAATCATATAACACACTTTACCAAATAAAACTATCAGGCCTTGTATGTGGCATCATTGTCTGAGGAACTACTTATGTTTCTTCTCTTTAACAGTTGATTTTTTTTTTCACGGGGCTTTTCTTAATGTTCAAGGCACATTTTTACTGACACAACCAGTGAATTCTTCCAAGCTTTTTGCTCCAAATTTTCAATTAACTGTTTGCAAGGTCAGAGAGAAAAAAAATGATGCTTTCTTTTGAGTAAATATAATATGACTGGCCTTCTACTCCATGTCATCAAGTAGTCTTCCACTTCTGAAGGACTGAAGAGCCCTTGCTGGTTTTAACCCAGTAATGACATCCCTACAGTGCGGGAGATTAGACATAATGGCTGTTGAGTCATAAACTATATTTGCAAGGAACCTGGAAGTGCTATACATTTAAAAATAAATAAAGCCTCACATAGCAATTTCCATTCAGATTTTCGTATCACCACAACAAGGTTGTACTATGTTAACAAATCTTGACCAATTACATTTTTCTCTTAAACACCAGCAATTTCTGGGTCAACAACGGGCCTCTAACCAGATGGACAAGCCCAGAACACTTCTAACAGGAGGCACCTGGGAGACATACTTACCAGATGTCTCGACCACCTCAATTGGCTCCTTTCAACATGAGGAAGAGGAAGCTCTACTCCAAGCCCTCATCTGTCTGTACTCCTTACCCTATTGCCCTATCCCCAAGGCTGATCCCAGCCACTCTGTGGTGGAATGTGATTTCAGCTGCTGGTATCCAGTATAGTCCTCTCTCTATCATGATGCAGAGTTCATGACCATATGTGAGAGTAGGGACATGAATGAAATGGTACTTTGAGGGCTTTGCTTTCAGCCTCTTTTTTCCTACGTCCGACCAAGTTGTGTTTGCATTACCTCAGACGCCTCAGCAACGTTCCACCTGTCCTCCATAACATGCCCGACCTGCATGCAACATTGATAAGGTGTTACAGCCAAGCCAGTTGAACAAGGTCCCATGCATGTCGATGGAGGTTCTCAATCATCAAGGTAACGGTTAATCCTTGTCAAAATCTCATCATGAGAATGTCCAGTGCCTTCAACCTATTTGGACAAATCTCATCCACATCTGGTGCCGCTTCTGATATACAGCAGATGAATGCTCAAGGAATGCCTTCTCTGGTTAGTTTACTGAGGGCATGTCAGTGCAGGGTTCAGGGTTCAGGAGTTCCTGAAATTGCTTGGACAATCTTGGCAAAATTAGGTCCCCCTTCAGTCATCTGACAGTTTCATTCTATCATTGGTCTAATGGCAGGTCAACTAATGATCACAGGGCCAAATAAAGAGTCAACCAACCATTCACTAGCTCAAATATGCATCTGGCTTTTTTACAGTCATCAAACTGATGAAATCAATCAAGAGCTGAAGGTAGCGGAAATTAAGCTGTTGAGGTTCTCTTTGGGAGTAGTTAGGATGGATAGGATCAGGAATGAGTCTATCAGAGGGACAGCACAGGTTAGATTTTTTTGGAGACCAAAGAGAAGATTTATGGATGTAATGAAAGAGGACGTGAAGTTAGTTGGTGTGAGAGAAGAGGATACAGAGAATAGGGTTAGATGGACGAGGTTGATTTGCTGTGGCAACCCCTGAAGGGAAAAGCCAAAAGTAAAAGAAGAAATTGTATGAGACATGGATGAAACTACATTTTTTTGGGCTGTGTGAAGAAAAAATACCTATGAAGGCACGGGAAGAATGTGCAAACTCCACAAAGTACATTTTATTGCACTTCACTGCCTTTCAAACAGTTAGGTTTATATTATGATGATTTCTTAAAAATGATTACATAAATGAAGAAAAGGTTTTTTCTTTCATCTAAAAATCAAAGGGATATTCAATAATGCAGAGTCCAAAACTCAATCAAGTTAATGTCAAGATTTCTGTTGCAAATTTCAATGTACGGCATGAAATTCGATGGATTCTGCCATCTCTTCGTCAACTGTAATGTAACGCAAGTGAATGTTGATCAACTGTGCTGTTGGCAATTAAGGGGTTTATCCTCTTACTGTTTAATCAGGCATCGAGTAAATAATTCCAGCAGGACGCCATGTGGTTTAGACAATTAAATCGTTTCATTAGGGGCCAAAAACTTCAAGAGAGTTTAATAAGGACCATTTAGATGCTTGGCCATGTGCAAAGACATTATTTTTCCATGCATACATGACCAGGGAAAACAAATAAATGAACCCAAAAAATTAAATCCCCTTGGCTCCTGTGGCTCTGTTGGTCCATCCAGTAGGGAGGTCAGCAGGTCGATTCGAGACTCCTCCTGTCTGCAATGCAGAGGTGTCCTCAGGCAATACACTGAGCCCCCGGCTGCACCCAATGGTCAAGTTAGTACCTGAGTGAATCCAGTGTAAAGTGCTATGAAATCAAAACAGTTGGAGACCAACGGCTGTTGAAAGCGCAATATAATTGGAGACCATTTACCAAGCTATGTTTGTAGGAGAATTTGTATCTGTGTGTGTGTGTGTGTGTGTGTGTGTGTGTGTGTGTGTGTGTGTGTGTGTGTGTGTGTGTGTGTGTGTGTGTGTGTGTGGGTGTGTGTGTGTGTGTGTCTATAAATATGCTGAGTTTCTGGCAGCAGTGCTTAATGCTACTGGGTGTTGAACTGAAGCACAGCTTTGAATGACGCCCAGGCCAATAGAGCTAATTTTACCTTGACCAAATTCAACTTTCAAAGGAAGATAGTAGGACCAAAAACTAAAATGAGAACAATGGTTTGGCAAACTGAGGGTTAAATGCACCAAGGAGAGAAAGGAAATGATGAAAGGGAAGTGGGTGAGAGATGGAGGGATACCAGTCTGAGATGTAAGAGACTGGAGGAAAATGTTATGACAGACACAAATCCAACCGGAAACCATTACAGAAGGGACCCCAAAAATTGGCCTGCCTATTTAAAGATGAAAGGGAGTGATGAAGCTGTTCCCTCTGCAGACACCCCCCCCACACACACACATACACTTGATGCACACCGCCATGGTCAAAATGCTTGATCTGGTTTGAAGTTTACTGAAGCAACTGTCGGGGGAGTACAGAGTATGATTGCAGCAGAAACACAGACAGGAAATGTTGAAGTCAGAGGCAAATTAAGACGGGTCATGGAAGGATGCAGAAATATAATCACTAAAAATGATGCAAGACATGGAGGGTGAAACATCAGAGTTTTACATAACCTTACTGTAAAGAAAGATTAAGAAAGAAAAGTTGCCCAATCAGATGCAAAATGGATTGGTCAGTTCAAGTTCCACTGAAACATCAATCAACACTTAAAGATAACTGATCACTTGGAAAAAAGTGATACGGCACTTCTGGAGCCACGACATTCCGTTTTGTTTGGTTCAATATCGATGCACCACAAAACCCCTTGAATAGTATGACGGGTCTTATTTCAAAAGGCCAACATGTTTAATATAAAACCACTCAGATTTTCAATACAGGCTTTTGGAAAGTGTTCTATAAAACCACAGTTAATTTTTTCAAAAGAACCTGATTTAATTTCAAAAGTGCACTGTAATAATACCAATTACTTTTTTCATGTTGTTGGTCAACCACAGCACACCAACACCAGCCTTTCGTTGGTGTCTAAATCAGATATTAGATATCACACAATACAGTTTGTCAATTTCCAGATTGTCCAGATGTCACAACAACACTGAATATAAATATCAAAATTATATTATGTTGAGCCAGGAATGTAGATGCGACAAACTGATCAGATCTTAAACGGCTAAAATGTAGATCTTTAAGGTTTGCATCTCAAGCAACACATTAAACATTATTGTCCATTAAAAGGAGGCTGAAAATGACTGAGCCGTTTGATGGCCATGGCCTCTCTTCACCAGGCTTATGACTGATCTTTCGCTCAGCCAATCACACGGTGCTGAAAGGGTGAGACCTGTTCTAACCAAATGATATTCCATCAACGCTCGTCATCACCTAAGGCCACTTTTGAACCGGGTGTTGATGTGTTCAGCTTTCTTTGACGCCATGATGGCTGTTGGAATCTTCAATCTGCCCGCCCTCTTTTGTCAAGGCAAACAATTTATTCTTTCATCTGTCAGTCATGTTAAAGCATTGCCTCCCCGTGTGAAAGGACAGAGTAAGGATTTGTCTCAGCAAAAGCTTGTCTTCAAGCATCAGACTGTCTCACTGTACTGTTTTATCTGATTGACATATTTTATGCATTCTTCACTGCTATCTTAAATTTTGCATTAGATTCTGAAGTTTTTTTACTCAATTGCCATGTGAGATTCGCCGTCTTCTGGGCAAAGCTTTGTCACTCTCCTTCATTTAATTACCAAACACTGTCAGATTGCCCGATGACAGGTTTCTATCATAGCTTTTTACAGGTGTTTATAAACCAGCTGTTGTGGATGTAATATCCTCCTGTGGTTCTTTTGTTAATGCTATCATTATCACCCGTATTATTTAGTCCTTCATTCATTACTGATGAATGTTTATCCTGCACACAGGCTTGAATCCAAGCAGGCAATGACAATGGGCAGGGTGGGTTCACCTGGATGGTAATAAATAAGCGGCAGTGGCCCATATAGAGACATCAAATCAACCATCATTAATATATTTATGACTAGAAGTAGTATTAGAAGTTAGAATAATAGCAGTGGTAGTAGAACTACAACATAGTAGTACCAGTAGCAATAATCATGTTTTGAATTTTTTTTGTACTATTTTTTCTAAATTGTTATTTATCTTTTTAGTATCCTCTCATAGGTGCTCTGTGCAAAACCAAGAACTTTGATGTGTAAATGTGAAGTGTACTTTTAATTACAAACATAATACATGCATACACTAAAGGGAAATGGTGTTGCATCTTTATTTTCTGAGATTCTATGGAGACACATTAGGATGCACTCTATCTGGTCCAAACTCGACTTTTATTGGTGCGACCGCCACAGCTTCACAGTAAACAAAGGGGACAACAAAGGGGACCACTAAACAAGGCTTTTATTTACATCTGCATGCAGTATAAGCAGGCTATATGCAGCCATCTCCAGGTTTAATGTATTGAATTAATTAGGAAAACAAATAAAGAAAAAAATCTTTTAAAAAACTCCCACAAGTGACCATCGTTGGTCACTTGTCATCGAACATGACTGTCCTTTTTGGTCCTTGTGGTTCTTCAGGTGTTTTAAGAGCCCAATCCTGGCCCCAACTATTCTTGTGCAGTGTAGGCAGTGGGGAGTTTTGGTTGTAGATAGAACAAGATTATAATTGTTTGGGGGTAGCTAATGGAGAACTTGGGTCTTTTTCATTCTAATGTTTGGGCTAAGCTGCTTGTATGCTTTTGTAAAGACAGATAGAGTACACTGCAGATTCTGCAGCTTAGTAGCTTAGTATGATGGTTCTACCTTTAGCCCTGAAACTGTTGATGCTGAAGAGTCTCCATCAGTTCTGTAACTGATTTAACTCCCTGGGGAATATGTTTATCTGTAAGGTAGAAAATGCAGTGATGATAATTGAAATTAACGTCTGGGCAATGACACAGCCCTTTAGCACTCCTGTGTCAAGCCTGAAGGGTTGTGTCTCATCACCGATGCTGCTAAGAACAGGAGCTATTATATTGTCATGTGGCAGTTTCAGAACCTGAATGAGCTTTTCTGGGCAACCAATTTTTGCCAGAACCAGCCAGAGGCCCTGATGGTTCACTGAGTCAAAGGCTTTGGTGATGTTTTTGAAGGTATGGGGTTGTATAGGGGTTGGTTTGGTCTCTGTATTTTTCTTTTTGTTATGATGCTTCCGCGTTTTCAGATCAATAATGCTTTGGCAGGAGTTCCTGATGGTTGAGGAGAATGTCTCCCAGTGTTTTAAAATATCTTAGAGTGTGGCGGGAAGACTGGCGACTGGAAAACCATCATCCCTTGCAGCTATAAGGACCTTTGGGAGTCTCCCCATGGTTTGGGGTTGAGAACTCTGTCACGTAAATGCAATGTGCAATGTTGTTCATGTTGTGTTACGTTAACCTGCATCATGAGTTGTCATTATGGGGGGATTCACCCTTAATGTAACTGTTGGGTTGGGAAATACCTCGCTCGGGTTTTTCTCCTATTTGTTGGTTGAAATAAAACTGCTAATCTAAAGAACATTATCTTACGAGTAATTCATTACTGACTCCACTTATCATCTTGTGATACTTAAGCTCACAACAATACAATTTGGATATTGTTTGGGCAAGCATCCACTGAAAGCAGCCTGTAGCTGTTGTCAGTGGATGGGGTGATACAGTGGTCTGCATTAAGTTTTGGCTGTATTTGCCTTCTCCTTTACTTCCTTTTTTCACCCAAGGTGGAGAGATATGACAGAGCAAATGAGGCTGTGGTCACTCCAGTAGTCATCAGCACTGGTCATTGCTCTTGTGCTCAACACATCACGACAGTCTTTTTTACAGAGCAGATTTTAACATAGTCCTTGGGGTGCCAGGTTTTAGGCCGAGGGTGCATTCATGAAATGTTTAACTTTTGGCAAAAAGAGCCTGTTGATGATGACCAGGTTGTGTTTTGATCCAATAGCATTGATATCATGACAACCGAAGACCTTCCTCTGTTGCAGCCTTCATCCGCTATTCATCCCTCCCAGGAGCTTGAGCTCCAGACAGCATTGCTCTCAGGATCATCGGAACACACAAGTTCTCTACCACATCAAGGTGGCGACCACAGAGATTATTCAAGCATTAATAACCAAAGGCAGAGTTGGCCCTTTTGTAAAACTTTAAAAAAGAAAAAATCTCAGCAAAATCTGCTGACACTTTTCCAGGACCTACTTCTAGGAAACTCTTGCGAGGATGATTTTTGACTGTATGCCATTGTAAACTGTCAACCAAATCTAACACAGTAATTTCTTGCTATTGGTGTAATAATCCAGGAAACCATCTTGTATCATATTTTGGGTCAAAAGTTCCACCACCTCAGGAAGTTTTTTACATATAAAAAGAATGTTTTTTTGTTTGTTTAATATTTCAAAGATGTTGTCCTTGACCCTTTCAGTCAAAGGCTGCTAATTTCTTCATGAAGCAGGGCTCAATTTTCTTTGTGTGGGCTTTATCGACACATGCTTGTTAGACAATACATGGCGCACGACAGAAGAACTGAGAGCAACAACAGCATGAGTCACCGAGGAAGCTTCTCATTAAATCATACTATGATTCATGTTTGACATGAAAAAATCATTTGAAAAATGAAAAAGTGCTGATTTATTTATTTTCCAGATGGGTTGATTGCTCCTGTTGTCTTGGGATTTTGGTCATGGCGTTGCTTGATTTTAATTTTTTTCAAATGTGCAATTTTAGAGTGTTGTCCCTCCTCATATAGTTGATTTTCGTTTCTTTTAATGCCGGTAATTTTCTCTGTGTTTCTATTTATACTGTTTGTTCTTCAATCTGCTTCGTGCTTAGGGACAATAGATGAAAATGTGCCTGCTGGCTGCCTGACAGGCTTGTTTTTAATATCTGCCAAATATATGAATGAATTATTGGACATCTTTTTACCTTTGTGGAAGGACAAAGGAGAAATTCTACATATTGCTTGTTCAATGTTTTGCACTAATCATGAGAGTGACCCTGTTGCATATTGTGTGCAAAATTATGAGTACTTGCCATAGATAGAAATAGTACATATGGAACCGAAGGTTACGAATGCTCACAAATAAAGGGCATGCTATAGATTTTTGGCATCAACTGTCATACATTGAACTTGTAAAAGTTACATAAATTGTTGCTAAGACTCTCCCGCCTGGGATTGCACTTATGTATACCGGTTACAAGTTTTGAATAATCTACCTGTATATACATACTGATTAAAAAGGCAGCCTCAGGGGGGGCAAAAGCCAGAGTTATTCTGAGCTGGCCCCAAGCCTGGATAAATGCAGAGGGTTGCACCAGGAAGGGCACGCGATGTGAAACCTGTGCCAAAACCAAATATACAGATTGAACCTGCGAATCTCATACTGGATCGGTCTAGACCCGAGTTTACAACAACGCCATTGGTGCCGATCACCCAAGGGTGCCAGTGGAAATAGGGCTACTGTGGGTCAAAGAAGGAGAGGAGGAAGGCGTGTTCGGAAGCAGAGAGAGAAGAGGAAAGGCAAGAAAGAGTCTGGGACTGAGAGTAGGGACTTTAAATATTGGGACGATGACAGGAAAAGGTAGAGAGTTGACTGACATGATGCAGAGAAGGAAGGTGGATATACTGTGTGTCCAGGAGACCAGATGGAAAGGTAGGAAAGCTAGAAGCTTGGGAGCAGGTTTTAAGCTGTTCTGTCATGTAACTGACAGGAAGAGAGATGAAGTAGGAGTGATCTTGAAGGAGGAGTTTGTTAGGAATGTTCTAGAGGTGAAAAGAATGTCATATAGACTTATGAGTCTGAAACTGGAATCTAAAGTTGTGACACTCAGTTTTGTTAGTTGCTATGCCCCACAGGTAGGATATGAGTTACAGGTGAAGGAGAAATTCTCCAGTGAAATCCATTAAAAATGATTTAAATCCATTAAATCATGTAGAGTAGCGCCAGAGGTGAGAGAGTGATAATCCCTAACAACTTCAATTGACATGTTGGTGCAGGCAATAGAGGTGATGAAGAAGTGATGGGCAGGTTTGGTATCCAGGATAGCAAGATGGTGGTAGACTTTGCAAAACGAATTAAAATGGCTGCAGTGAAAAAAAAAATCCAGAAAAGTCAGGAACATAGGGTAACTTATAAGAACAGAGGTAGGCGCACGCAGGTAGACAACATCTTGTATAGACGATGTAATCTGAAAAAGATCAGTGATCGCAAAATAGTGGTAGGTGAGACTGTAGCCAGACAGCATAGGATGGTGGTCTGTAGGATGACTCCGGTGACAAGGAAGATCAACGGGACAAAGTTAGAGCAGAGGACTACATGGTGGAAGCTGAAAAGGGAGGAGTGTTGTATGGTTTTCAGGGAGTTGAGAAAAGGCTCTTGATGGTCAGGGAGATCCTCCCGTTGTCTGAAATACTACAGCTAATGTGATCAAGGAGACAGGTGCACAAAACAGTGGTGAGATGCTGTATTGTTTGGACACAGTGGTAATGAAGACAAATACAGGAAGCAGTGCTGGAGATAGCAGAGATCTAGATGTTGAGGTTCTCTTTAGGAATGACAAGGATGGATAGGATTGGGAATAAGTTTCACAAATTTCCCCTATGGGAATCAATAAAGTATCATCTTAAGTCTATCAGAGGGACGGTCCATGTTAGATGTTTTGGAGAGAAGGTTAAAGAAGCCGGACTGAGATGGTTTGGTCATGTGCAGAGGAGCGATAGTGAATATATTGGTAGAAGGATGCTTGGCTTGGAGCCACTAGGCAGGATATCTCGAGGAAGACCAAAGAGAAGATTTATGGATGTAGTGAAAGAGGTCATGGAGTCATTTTGTGTGACAGAAGAGGATGCAGACAGTAGGGTTAGATGGAGGAGGTTGCTTTACTGTGGCGACCCCTGAAGGGAGCAGCCAAAAGGGAAAGAAGTTATACATACTGATTGAATATCAGTATTTTTGTATCAATACAACTATAATGTATCTTAGGACACTTTTTCATGAATTTACAAAATCATCATTTCTTATATTCATTGTTTTTCCAACAATTTCAAGTGGGATTTGTTGTTGCTGGAGGGACATAAAAGGTTTTTTTGGAGAGCACAACAGAGAAGGGAGAAAAAAAATCGAAGACATTTCTCTCCAAGTCTTCAAGCCCGCAGCATCCCTGCCACTTCACTCTGGAGATGACACCAGCAAAGAGAAAGCAGGAGGGGGATGCATTGCACCAGCACCCCCTTTAAACCGGGTCACAGGCAATTCATGTTGTATTTTTAAGAAGTATTGATCCCTGGATCACAAATATTACAGAAAATCAATAGGAGGAGCATCTTTCCCAGCTTTTCACCGTCTCTGAATTCAAAACAAAGGGAGGGGGCAAGAAGAGATCAGCCAGTATTGAACTATATAACACCAATACCAAGATATGGAGGCAGTTCGCTTGTTTGAACCCACATCTGCAGATACAACTGCTGAAGTGTCAATGCATCGAGAACTCCCTGTCCAGGTTCATCCTGGTTGTACATTAGAGAGGCAGTGAAAACACTCCCACGCACACTCAAACACACACACACACATGCACAACCCTAGTTAATCTATTGAGCACTCTCATTTTATTGCAGGCAACATATTTATCTACCTCATTATAAATTATGAAGTGGGAAAAAAAGCTAATGTTTCAGGAGCAGCCGGACACAGATGTGGGGTAGGGTGGCGTATCAAGAGTACTTTAAGAAATCTGACCTAAATTGTTAAAAATAGATAAACAATGTATCTTGGAAAATATGCAGTAAACCAACTTCCTAATTGTTGTCTTGTTTTTTCTATGGTTTGACTATTTTTAACACCAAACTAATTCAATTGCACTTTTAATGTATTTTAGTTGTTTGAGCAAAAGTAATTTTGGCTAACTTCTTTTACTTGTTTGGACAACTGGAGAGGTTGAACTGTCTGCAGAAAACTGGTTTTGGATTTCAGTCTGGGTGGAGTTGCTGTGAGGCAGTACAAGGGGTATCAGATGTGGTTCTCCTGTGCTCGCTGCTCATCTTGAGCAATGATGGATCATCTGATGTGAGAGGGAGTGCAGAGACATGGCGTATAGATATGGCCAGGTGTCTTTGTGTGCCCCCTTGATCATGTGGTATGTCAATCAGCACCATATCAACCAGTTTGGTATGGTGAGATCCCCTCCAGCTCGAGCAGGTGTATTCTGGATAGAAGAGCAAACTACTACAAGAGTAGATGGGTCGGCAATGCACTTTGTAAGGGAACCTCCTATCAAACAGACCTGCAAGATACACTGGGTGAGGATGATTGGGGAGTTTGTAACCATCCATGACACTCTGGATTTCATCACATCTCGCTTTCTCAGACATTACAATTACTATATTACTGGGTACTTTGATGGGTTGGGTTTTAGGTGGTTGTTATTGTAGTAACATTACAAACACCCTACATGAGTAAATTTCAAAGGTTGTGACGAAGTAGGTCACTTCATCCCTTATTTCACCCATTTGACTGATTTGCAGTTCGTTTAAAAGTTTCCATAATTCAACGATTCAATATTCTAAACAATAACAACCCCGGGTTTGATTTGTTTAGTCTGTGGTGGACATGGAGGGGCGTGGCCACTCACCAAGTGACTAGGGGCTGGGGGCGTGGCTTAGGCCGGTGGGTTTACATATGTGCGCCCCGGAAGTGTTCGTGGTTGGTTAGCAGTATTGTGGTGCTCGATAGTAAACTAAATACAGTAAACTCAAACTTTGCATTCAAGACTCCAAGGCTTCGTCATCGATTATTCCTCGCCGAGCGCCACATTTGGGGACCCTGACTCGATGTGGCCTCAGAGATATCTGAAGTTGGTCCACTACTCGCTCGGCCCCCGGAACCCAGCAAACGCATGCAAGTACCTGCGGGACGTCATCGTCAGATACCGGTGCTTGCCCTGCAAGGCCAACCAAGCAAGTTGGCCGGGCGCCAGATTGCAAGACCAAGACCGAGGAGGTGTGTGATTCCACCTCATCCACATCACCGCAACACACTCGGCCATCTGCACCCGCCATGACCGTCGAGCTACCGGACTTCTGGCAGAGCGACCTCGACGCCTGGTTTCAGCATGTGGAAGCGCTTTTCCACCTGCGAGGAATTTTTGCAGATGACAGCAGGTACTTTTCCGTTGTCACGGCGCTGGACGGGTACTCGACACAGCGAGCCATAGAGCTGTTGCGCAACCCCCCGCTGACCGGTAGATACAATGCACTCAAAAGTCTACTGGTCCGGTGGTGCAGTCTTTCCGCCGCGGAGTGGGTGGACAGGCAGCTTTCGCTGCCCGGTTTGGGCGACGGGTCAGCTGTGGACCTGATGGAGGGCATGCTGGCGCTGTTGGGAGCCCATGAAGGCAGCTACCTATTTTTGCATATTTTCCTGCGTCAACTTCCGTCTGCAGCCTGTGTGATCCTGGCAAACTCCCACTGTCTGGCCACTGGTGACTACTGGGTTTTGGCGGAGGAAGCTGACCGCATCCTGCGGGTCGTGGATAAAACCGATAAGGTGGCTGCCTGGGGAGGCGAAGGACCGACCTCTGCTTCTTCCACGGCAGATTCGTCGGCAATGTAAGGCAAGGCGTTGCGTTGAGCCATGCTGATATAGGACGCCTGCAGAGCAGCCGAGCCGAAGCTCAGTAGCAGCAGTGTGTCCGTTTGTTTCAGCAGCCGCCATTTTGAATGGGACTTTGTGATCACTTCCATCACAGTCCCCATCATCTGTGCGGATTTTCTGTGCACCAACGGCCTGTTCGTGAACGTTTTGAACCGCCGCTTAATTGATGCCGTGTCCCTCGCCACCTATCTGTGTGAGACAGGGGGGGTTGGGCTGCAAGCCCATACTAACTTTTTGTTGCCGGGGGATGTATATCAAAGTTTGCAGGCAAAATTCCCGTCCCTAACAATGCCAACGTTTTCGACCGCATCTACGAGGTACTGCGTGGAGCACTACATCCTGACTGGGACCACCAGTTTTCGCAACCGTTACCCCATCCCCCGCATTCAAGATTTCCCAGTGGCGCTGGCAGGGGCCCCTTTTTTTTCCAAGGCGGACCTGGTGCATGGTTTTCACCAGGTGTTGGTGCGCGTGGAGGACGTGCCCAAGACCTCAATGGTCACCCCGTCTGAGCTTTACGAGTTCCTGTGCATGCCTTCCGGCTTGAAGGGTGCTGCTCAGACCTTTCAAAGGCTTGTGGACTCTGTGATGCATGACCTCACCTTTGTGTTTGTCTACCTGGGTGATATCCGGGTGGCCAGCCCGTCAGCTGATGAACACCTGGAGCACCTGGCACAGGTTTTCGGTCGTCTGGATGACCACAACCTTATCGTCAACCTGGCTAAATGTCAGTTTGGGCGGTCAGTGATTGATTTCCTGCATTTCACCACAAGTTGCAGTTCCGTTGCTCACAAAGGTGCAAGCAGTGACCGCCTTTCCCCGCCCAGCTTCCATCAGGGCGTTGCGGGAGTTCTTGGGCATGGTCAATTTCAACAACCGTTTCCTCTCTCATGCTGCCCATCTGCTTCAGCCACTTTATGGGGCCCTGCTAGCCAAGCGGGGAAGCGATATGGTTAACTGTACTCCGGAGCGAATTCAGGCTTTTGACGGGGCTAAGCGCGCCCCGGCTGATGCAGCTCTTCTGGCCCATCCAGCTCTCGAGGCGCCCATAGCATTGACAACCTACGCGTCCGATGTCGCTGTGGGAGCTTTGGTTGAACAGCGGGTGGTGAACGCATGGCAACCCCATGCATTCTTTACAATGAGCGAAAATATTGCGTGTTTGATAGGAAGTTGTTGGCACTGTATTTGGCGACACGTCATTTCCGCTTTCTCCTGGAAGGCCGCTCATTCATGGCGTATGTGGATCATAAGCCTTTGACATTCACCATGTCTAAAGTAGCTGAGCCGTGGTCCGCTTGCCAGCAGC
Source organism: Fistularia tabacaria (assembly GCA_901007705.1). Taxonomy (NCBI): domain Eukaryota; kingdom Metazoa; phylum Chordata; class Actinopteri; order Syngnathiformes; family Fistulariidae; genus Fistularia; species Fistularia tabacaria. The sequence continues at coordinate 59,451 of CAAKHD010008334.1, forward strand.
GACACCCTGCAGCCATTTCAGAATTTACAACTGACATTCGGCATGTGTCAGGCCAACCTGGTGGCGGATTGCCTGTCGCATGTGCTATTGTGCCCTGTGCATGTCGGGATGGATTTCTCGGCTTTGGCCACCATCCAGCCCAGCGACCCAGACGTTCTCGCCCTGAAGTTGGCGCACATGGGCCTCAAGCTGGAGGAGGTAGTGGTACAGGAGGGCGGCCCTGCTCTCCTCTGTAATATCTCTACCGGACGACTCCGCCTGGTGGTTCCGGTGGCATGGCGTCGGCAAGTGTTCAACTCGGAACATTCCCTCTCACATCCGGGTGTCCGAGCGTCGGTGAAACTGGTGGGGGCTAAGTTCGTCTGGCCTGGCCTGCGTAAGGACGTCAAGGAATGGGCGGCTGCGTGTGTGCCTTGCCAGCATGCTAAGGTTCATCGTCATGTTAGCGCTGCCCTCGAGCCGTTTCCGATTCCTGCCAGGCGGTTTGACCATGTGCATGTTGACCTGGTACGCCCTCTGCCACCTTCGCAAGGGTTCATGCATCTGCTTGACATGGTCGATCGGACAATCAGGTGGCCGGAGGTCGTGCGGTTATCCTCCACAGCGACCTCAGACGTGTCTAGGGCATTTCTCTCTGCCTGGGTCGCCTGTTTCGACACTCAGTCCGACATCACTTTTGACAGGGGTCCACAGTTTGTGTCTGCACTTTGGTCAGCACTGGATGGGTCATCGGGGGGACACCCTCAGCCCAACGGCTTGTGTGAACAGTTCCACTGTTCCCTCAAGACAGGGTGGCGAGTGGCGCTCTTGGACGGCAACTGGGTGGATGACTGCCGTGGGTAATGCTGGAGCTGCGTTCAGCCCTGAAGAACGACCTCAGTGCATCAGCCACTGAGGGTCCCGGGAGAGTTCTTGCTGGAGAAGTCCGCTCTCCCTCCCCGCCCGACTGCATTTCCCGTCGGGCCCCCCAGCCCTCGGTTTCCGGGTCCAGCTCACCTCTGTTTCCCGCAATCTTTTGTCCCAGCGGGGCTCATGTCAGCCCGTTTCGTGTTCGTTGGATACGACGCTCACCGCTCGCCTCTTCAACCCCCGTACGATGGGCCATTCCGTGTTCTCGAGGCAGGTGCTGAGAAGTTTCGTGCTGGACATGGGCGGGTGTAGAGCGAGTGTCGGTCGATCAGCTGAATCCAGTGTACAGGGTGATGTGAAGTTCTTCTTCCGGCCCAGGTTCCCCACCGTGGTCGCCTTCTGTCCAGACCCCCAGCAGCACCTTCACGGGTCCAGCGTCCGAGGCCCCCGGTCGGAGCCGCAGCTGTTACTGTTATGGCAGGCTGGTCAGGCTTCCCGTGAGGCACTAGTTGGGTTTCAGAGTCCCTTCTGGGTGTTCGGGGGGGGCTGTGTGGACACGGAGAGGCGTGGCCTCCCGCCTCACAGGACTAGGGGCTAGGGGCGTGGCTTAGGCCGGTGGGCTTATATGTGCGCCCTGGAAGTGTTCGTGGTTGGTTAGCAGTATGGTGGTGCTCGATAATAAACTCAATCTTTGCATTCAAGACTCCAAGGCTTCGCCATCGATTATTCCACGCCGAGTGCCACAAGTCTTTGTTTGGTTACATTTCAATTAAATTACACACCTTTAGTTTCTTTAAATTGAGTATTATCTGTTCATTTAAGATACATTTTGGAAAACACAGTTTCTTACAGTACAGCCATACTCACCTTACCCCATGGTTTCTTCAAAGAGGAGGCGTGCCCTTTGTCGACTATTTTGTAGGCTCTGGGAGGGTCTTTCGGCCAGGCCATCTAGATGGGGGAGATTTGGGATTTTGTTTATGAGTTAAAGCTATTTTTGTACCCTGTTTTTTGATATGTGTGTATAGATGTAGTTTAAACACATTTTACTTTGTTAGCTGGATATAGACCTGCTAAAGGGTGAAAAGTATAATGATGCTGCTAAATCTCACACACAGGATCCCTACTTACATATGGTTCTTACCTGGAGGAGGTCCCAACCAGCTAAATGGGGTATAAAACGAGCTGGGAAATCAGTCCAGTGGAGGTCACTACAGCCAGGTACATGTGGGTTATCCTAAGTTTCATTAATTTCTGTTACTTTTACTTATTTTGAGGCGCAGTTTTGTTGATATATTTTGCCAAGTTTCACCTTGGTTATTTTTGAAAATAATATGGTTTCATGGGAATTCCTTCCTTGTCTGCCTCCTGCTTTGACCCTTTGGCCAGCTTCGTCCCAAAAGTCCATGTGGATTAGAGTCAATTTAAATAATTTTCTCTCTTTCACTCTCTTTGCAAACATTAAAATTGTGTCAGGCAAAAGAGGTCAACGGGAGAGATCTCATGCACAGAAATATTGGATTTTTGGTTGTGTGTTGAAATGAGGTTTGACTGACTGCCATTTGACTGACTTAGAACAAAGACGTTTTTACTCCAGATGGGGTCAGTTTGACCCACAAAGGCCAGAAGCTTTTGATGGATGTACGCACTTTCAATCATGGATCTACAGTTTTGGCATCGAGAAGGACCCCAGAGAGTGTCACTAAAATTTAATGGCTGAAAAGTGAAAGAATTTCTTTGCCATACTTTTAATCTGTCTTCATCTCTGACATTTGGAGAAGTAGCTGATACGCTCGCACACACACATGCGCACACGCATGGAAAGACACTTGGACGTTTCTTGTTTTATTTGAGTGCGTGTTGAAAAGGCACATGGAGTAATCCAGTCATCAGCCAATACATCCTACAATATCTGTATTTAACACTAATGTCAGCATAACAAATCTCAAAAAAGAGGGGGGAAAATAAAAAAAAGTTAAGTAGTACCCCAGACTGCAACATTCACTGGAGGCTATCTTTGATCAGAGGTACTCTCCTTGTCTCTCTCCCATAATTTCACAATCTTAGTGGTGTGATGTATGATGATGAAACCAAATTTGTCTACATCATAAGAAAAATGTGCCTCTAGCAAGCACTCTGACACACAAATGTGCAAACTAGCACACAGGAGTCTTTAAAATAAATTTAGAATATATCAGAAAATAATACTCTTGTATAGCCTAACACAGTTAATGGTTATCTTATTAATGTATGGATTTTTTTCTCATGACTGTGATACATTTATTGGATTTCTTGGCAATTTTTCATGATTTATGGATTTTCTACTGAACTTGAATGTGATTTAGCTTTATACTCTACAACCTTAAATTTTTTATAATTTAAGTCGTTATTCAAAATTGAATATCGGGCATTGGGCTTTTCTAAATTTCCTGTGGTTAGCTTCCATTACGGAAGTATTAATGATTTATTTTGCAAATGTTGATTCACCATTGGTGTTTTTTTCATCAATTTCCAGCCAATTTTGAAATATAATGATATTTTTCGGAAACAAATGCTTCATTTTTTATTACACCTGAATAACTATGTTCCAGCTCCATAATGCAGTAAGGACTTGTGTTTGTATGAGCCAATTTTCAGATATCATTTTGAACTGACATTTAGTCTCTTTCTAGTTTCACATTAAATATTTATGTTAATATGTATTTGACTTTTTTGAAAATGTTGTAAAACTGGACTTCACCTGCAAACAGAAAGACATTATATTCAAGGATTTTTTATGTTTTAATGTGATTACAGTCAAGTGACTACATCTACCTATAACCTAATAAACAAAGAATATATCTTTTTGAAAGATTTTGAGGAAACTTGAGGCAAAAGCAGCAACACAGATTATGTTTGGACTCTTTTATATGGAATAAATCATCTTTATCTGATTAGCTGAAGGTCCGGACCCCCATCAGTCTTGTGAGTGGATCTTGTTTATATTACTTTACCAATTCAGGACAGCAACCTTCCCAAAGCCCTCCAAAACAGAGACAGTGCCAAAAAAATAAAACAGCCATCCATCTTCTTTTTCTTTTTATTTTTTTCCCCACATAACTTTTGGTTTTGGTGGGAGATTCTCCCATCAATCTCACTAAAACTGCCAGTTTGAGGCCAGTTCATGCTTATGGTGATTAGAAAAACATTAAAAAAGTGAAAAATGAAAATAAGATTATGCACCTTTGCAGTACATGCAAAAAACATGACATTTTTAGAGGAATATCAAAATCATCCTGTATTTTTTATTTACAATTTAATGAATGAATCATTTATTCTAATCTATCCATCCATCCATCTTCGACCGCTTATCCGTGGTCGGGTCGCGGGGGCAGCAGCCGGAGCAATTATGTTATGTTATTGAAACAAAATTCATTCCTAATTTCTGGATGATCAGTACAATTTGAAGTATTTTCGTGGTTTCAAGACAAATCCAGTTTATTTTCCTATCAACCTAACAAATCGAGGGTTTCAATATTGAACTAAAGATATTTCTTTTCCAATTTCTCTAAATTTTAAGCAATTAAATGTAATCAAAGTCAATAAGCCTTTTCTCTTAATATTTTTTTTTCTTTGGTAGTCTTAAACTGGTTCAAAGGTCAAATAATGTTTCAGGTACTATTTGTTCATTGTGACATCCCATAATCATTTTCTTCATATAGATCATATAATTTTTTGGGACAAGGCAAAATCACCTAAGACAGGTTGATTTCGCCTGCTTTTTTTGCTTGACTTCATGGTTTGAAGATTGGACAGCAGTTTTCCAGGTTTGCCCGGCCTGACCTTTCTTTTACCGCAGCAGGATCTCCATCAGAGACCGGACCCTCTGAGAAATTTTTCCACCAGACGACTCAAGTTATTTCATGCAGCAGGCTGAAGTGGGGCTCGTCCTCAGAGCCTGGTCAAGCTTGTTTAATCCCTGTGTTTGTGTGTGCATGTGTGTGTGTGTGTGTGTGTGTGTGTGTGTGTGTGTGTGTGTGTGTGTGCGTGCGTGTGTGCCCAGACTAGTCTCTTTGATGCATCACCCTGAAAACCCAAGGAACTTTAGTTAA